>JZLH01S0614176.1:3739-19958 GCA_001188425.1 Eucidaris tribuloides
TGCAGTAGCAGGCATTGCAGATTTCGTCTTGGAATGTATCAAATTTGGTGTTCAGAGAAGGCTGCGCTCATAATGTCGCGGATGAACAACTCCATAACCTACTTCTCTGTTCGTGACCTAATTATCACCATTTCTGTTGAGATCTGAGAATAATGGACTTGCGACAGCGTGATTTGTTTTCGCCATGATATAGGAGGCAATCGATAAACGATAGCCGTTGCTATTATTTTCACCCCAATTCGTGTCATGTTACGTGTCACCGTCATACATGTTTTATCAACTTCTCAACCAAATATGGCGAGCCCGTAGAAAACATAGATTCCAATTGGCCCAACTCAGTATTTATGTTAACCACATGTGATGCGCTTTTTGATCTTAGCGAATTATTTCAATGAGCATTTTTATTTGTATGCGAGAAAAACGAAAAGAAGATTGTAAAAAGTTAAAAGAGCAGAAAGGAAGAGAACAATGACGAGAAAAAGAATTAAAAAACGAAAAGGGAAGAACAGTGAGGAGAAGAAGATGCAGAAGAAGAAACGAGGAAGAAAAGAAGATGAATGAAGAGGTAAGAAGAAGAAGAAGAAGAAGAAGAAGAAGAAGAAGAAGAAGAAGAAGAAGAAGGAAAGCATGGGGAGATATAGAACAAAAATGAGGAGAATTGGGAAAAGAAGTTCAAAATGAGGAGGGGGTGGAGAAACTGTGCATGCTTTCAAGATAAGTCTTTCCAGTGTAGATATACATTGTCGTTAGTGTATATTGGTATAATTATGTTTGAACTCATTGGGTTCTTGAGACATTGTTTTTTTTTAACTTCTGCCAATCATGTCACTGTTCTTTATGAAAAAAAAACATAGATTTGATATTACCCGCTGATATCAGTGTTGAAAGGTAATTGAAATTATGCGAAAAAAATATTGCGGCAAATTATTTTGTGTTCGGTTGCTTACGTCATTGGGTGATGGAAATTATTAATAGTAATCAACTAATTGCAGTGACCACTGTCCGAAATTATGGATAAAATGATGTGATAGAGTGCGATAGAGTGCAAGGAACTCTCAACAAAATAAGAAAATATGACGAATTTAATTAGTTTTCCATTTCATTAATACGTTAACATGCAACACGGAAATGTGTAACAAGATAACCGTCACAAAACAGAACTGAACAGCCAAAAATGGGAAATAAGCATCGAAAAACGGAAAGTGTGTTCGACAGGTAAAATGAAATCCGTCGGTTGTAATCATGTAAAAATGTTTTTTTTTTTCGTTCGTTCTATATCAAGTTTATGCAAAGTCATAAACAATAGTTCTGAGCGTACACAATGTTTAGTTTGGCTAAATTTCATATTGCATTTTTTGTCAAATGTTTACTCTTTTTTAAACAATAACCATATACATTCGATGTGACAGGAAAATTTGTTGTAAAACTTTGTATGGGTTTCATAACTATTACGATCATACTTCTCAAGTAGGTAAATTCAAGATAAATTCTTCCAGATTAGACATACACCTTATAGACTGGCATATGTTTCGACCCATTTGGTTCTTGAGGCATTTCCAAGTACTTCTAATTATGTCATTGCCCTTTATGTAAGGCCTCCATTTTTTCATATTACAAAATCAAAATTCCGTTTTTCAAATTTTCCATTTTTCCGCGATTTTCCGCGTTACTCAAAATCACGTTTATAAAAATTACCTAATACTTGCATGATTACAACTCAGCCTCGGTGAAATGAGGCAACCGTAGTCATGGAAGTGAGAAAGACGGCCGGTAGAGGGGCCTGCAGAGGGGTTTGCTGGGGACATTAAAGTTACTCTAATGCTTGGTAATAGTATTATTAGTTAAAGAATGATTTTAGACATTTTAATATTTGTATATTTTGTAAGTTACTACCAATTTTACAGTTATTACTTCAGCATTTCAGGATTTCCCATTTCCGCGATTTTTCCCGTTTTCCGTATTATCGCGGAGGAATGGGAGCTTTACTGTAATGAAAGAACAGAAGAAGAGTAGATTGTTTTGCCCCTCCGTGATAATTACAGCTAGAGTGAGAGTATGCTAGAAATTTCATCGCTAATTAATCTCCCGCGTCAACTATGATGTAATTATAGTCGCACTACATGTATATCACTAACACAACTCTGACAATCCATTTATGAAATATCAAAATTGCCCCAACAAATGAGCTTATTGCAGTTTAATAAAATTTTCTTTATATCTGAACAAATTTCTACACTTAATTGACAACATTTATATATACACCTTCCCGTCCACCGCAAGGCCAATTTATATCGCTGGATAATAATGCAAATGAAAATAGTGACCCTGCTTTACTTTTATGACAAAACGAAAAATCACTAGGGAGTAATATTTCCCTAATTATTATATTTTAAGCCAATTTATTTAGGTCGATTGTAAGGTGCATTGTGCTCGCCTATCAATGAATTACGTACATGTATTGATGTTGAGTAAGAAACCTTGATTTGCACGGTCCAGAATGCGCAAGCGCGTGTATGGAGGCAGAAGAGAATATAGGTCTTTTTCATTTTGAGATGCAACTGGGAAGTACACTCTAAATTACAAGTATTTAAAATAAATCTTGATTGGCTGTGGTTAGGGACCAGTCGATTTGGGATTTAGATTTAAATTGTATATTTAAGTCACAAATGCTTCAAATTAAAATCTGTAAGCTTTAAGTCTCAATCCATAAATCGACTAGTCCCCAACCACAGTCGTTCAGGATTTATTTTAAATCCCTGTAACTGAGAGTGCAAAAGAGACTTTCTCAAGAATGAGCAACCTTCTTTGTAACCTAAAAATCACCTTAAACACAAGACTCAGAATTCTGGACTGTTATGTGCTACCTACTCTGAAATATGGATGTGAGTGTTGGACAATATCCAAGGAAATGAAGGATCGCTTGCAAGCAACAGAAATGTGGTTCCTCAGACGCATGATAAGAATCTCATGGACAAGTATACACCTCAAACACAGTCGTTTTGGAGAGGGCAAAAAGCAGTTAGGAAACAGCAGCTGGAATTTTTAGGCCACTGTATAAGGAAAGGCAATTTGGAATGCTTTTTTTGTCACTGGGAAGATAGCAGGAAAGAGGGATCGAGGACGTCAAAGAACAACCTTTTTGCAGAGCATTGCAACATGGATTGGAATGGAAAAGATTGAGCTTCTCAGACTGGCAATGGACAGAAAAGCCTGGCATTTCATGGTCGCCAACGTCACTAGATACGGCACTTGAGGAGGAGGAACTGAGAGTGTATACTACGACTAGAATACCCAGGAGTGCTGCCACTCTGGTTCTGAAATATGTGTAGACAATGTGTAGTCTTATTACAGTTATTAGGCGGTACGGTAAACAATAAAAGGTTACATAATGGAAAAAAAATGAAATTAGAGTTCGAATGAGAAAAATATTTGAAACAGCTAAACAAAGGTTTTCTTATGAGGAAAAAAAACATGAATAAATATACCTTTTGTTCCGTCACTCACCAGTGAATGTAAAGACGTAATTTCCATTACAATTTGGGCATTGTATTAAAATCACTGTAGTAACCAAGGCATTTGGTTTCATTAATTTTGGTCATTCATGTTTTATTCTTATTATAATCAACGTTTTTGTTGTTGAAGGAACCGCCTAGTAACTGTAATAAGGACAGAACTGCCCTGGAAAAATCGTACTGGTTGGCAGGTATGCAGCGCCGGCTTCGCAGGCACGATTCGTATTTTAATATCATCATCTATACCAATCAAACTATTTTTACGGTCGTGTAAATTTGAAATTAAAATGTCGTGTGCATGACACTTTTAAAAATATAAGAATGTCAACGATCCATCCATCCATTTCACGAAAATTGACTTTTGAGCCCTTTAGCTTTGAAAGAGGTTTATTATTGTTTGAAAGCTTCCATTATGAATGATTTTCGGTTATTTTCTAAATGAGATCAGTTTTGAGCATGCGAACTAAGGATAAAAACTGAAGTCAATACTTATAAAACAAAACAAAAATACCCTATCTAAAACACAACACACTTATACATAATCACGCTACTCTGTAAAATTCTTTGTTTTTCTACTATATTTTAGCTCGAATTCAATCCCAGTTAAGTTGTCGATTATTTTGTTCTAAGCTGGGGGCTGGGATTCAGCTACACAGAACAAAAGTCTGTAATCTACACTTTATTATGCTATGTAAAGTAATTTCGTGTTTTTTTTTCTCGCTACGAATAATCCGCATGAGTTAACCAATGTAACAATAAGCGTGTGTAACATAAAATCATGTGTTATGCGTCATTAATCACTCCAGTACAATCGTTAGTAAATTTGACGTTGGCATGGCAACATACCGATATTAATTCTGCCTATGTAATTAGGAAAAGGTAACAATACGATTTGTATTGTCGCGTTTGCTGTTGTAATAACACAAATGTCTCATTAAAATTAATAACATCTACAACAATTTTAATCATATGTGTGTGTGTTTATGAATGTGTGTATGGGTGTGTGCGTGTATGTGTGTGTTGGTGTGTGTGTGTGTGTGTGTGTGTGTGTGTGTGTGTGTGTGTGTGTGTGTGTGTGTGTGTGTGTGTGTGTGTGTGTGTGTGTGTGTGTGTGTGTGTGTGTGAGAGTGAGTGAGTGAGTCGGTGAGTCAGTGAGTCAGTGAGTGATTCATTAATTCATTCATTCATTCGTTGGGTGGTTGATTGATTGATTTGATTTGAATATTTGATTGATTGATTAATTAATTAATTGTGATTGGTTATTTGATTGGTCAGTTAAACGGACGATTGATATCTAGCAATTGTTTGATTCTTTATTTTCCGTGAGCGTGTAGATGAGCCCATGAAAATCATGGATGCCATCACAAAAGAGATTTTTTTTCTCTCTCTCTCTCGCATTACTCCATGGCGGCAATGTTTGCTTCGTATACTACCAACGTGTATATTATATACACTATTTAACATTGTTGAAGCGCCACTTGATAAAAAGTTCTTAAACTTTGACATCAAACCAACATAATAGTGTTCAAATGGACAAAAAAAAAACACGAGATCACCAACATTTAGACAATTATGCTGTTATGGCAAAATATACACAAATGAATATCAGCATATTTCATGTACTTATTCTCCTGTGGAGAAAAGGGTCACAAAAAATTATGGAAGAAAACTGGAATGGTCGCGCATGAATTTCACTTTTTAGAACACAATAATCTTTTTAGGGCTTCATTTTTGGACTTTATCAGAGACACACATACTGTAGCATGAATGATTGTGTAGCTCAGCAATTTTTAAACGTGAAACATTGTGAAATTATTATTATTGCTTTGTCATCATTTCGGATGACAGAGACTGGAAAAGCGAACTTAATCACTGTTACCCTCAGGCATCCAGTCCCGGGTAGTTTTTGCATATGGATACATGACTGTGACCACAACACCGGGTTTTCACCCTTCTCTTTTCGATGAAGTGTGTGGGTTCTTTTATGTGCCAAGGTGTTTCTGTCTCAACACGGGGCCTCCGGCTTTATGTTCTATCCGAGGGACGAGGTAATGGTGATAAAGTGCCTTACCCAAGGACACAACCGCCATGGCCCGGCGCGGATTCGAACCACGGACCTATAGGTCGAGAAACCGAAGCCTTATCCTCTGAGCCATGACGCCTCCCCAAATTACGCCTTTAAATGCAGTACACACAATGAGAAGTCTTAAAAGACGTTTTAAAAGGGAACATACAATGTATTTTGTTTTCACCAAATATTTGTAAGATAAGCATTCCATCGATGAAGTAGGTCTAAATTCGATTTCAAGATTAATTTCCAATATTTTGATTCCGGTGAAAACTACTCAGCAAATAGTATATACAGTGCGTCCCAGAAAAAAAGGAAACCGAGATTGATGAAAATATTTTTATATCTCAATAACAAATATGAAGAGAAAAATCGTACGTGGTTGGAAAGCATATTTTCTCTTCTTTAATTATTTTGATACCGGTCACAGAGCAAAGACAATAAGAAGGGAGACAGTCATAAGATCATTTGCACGAGCGAATCTGAAATTCAAACTGTCATGCTTGAATGTATTCAGAATATCTTCGACATTGAAGGACATCGTTGTAAAGCCAATTTTATCTTCTTTCGTATGATACCACATTTGTGAAAAATAAGCGTTGCATTAGTGAGAAGAGACAATTTGAAATTGTGCTTGTTTTCAGAAATGTTTCAAAATGCATTCATTAACCATGTTTTCTGGATTTGGTAGCCAGCAACCAAGAAACTACCTTGCGAACATGATTCGAAGCCTATTGTAGTACCCCGAGCAAGATATTGAGTGAAGTCAGCCGTGCGTGAGCCTTTTTGTTCAGCTTGCTTCCAATTGCTCAAAATCTATTCATTTTAAAAATCACGCTAAAACAGGCATGTTTTAATTTTGCTTGTTGTCCGGCATACATTATTCATTTTTTTACGCATGAGGTGTCAGATAAAAGAGGAAATTATGAATTTTTGTGTCATGCTTTTGTTTCTTAAAATAATTACATTTACTACCATGAAAATGGACTCAGATGAAATATGCGCGTGCAAATGAAATTTGTGTAGCACCAATATCCATTGTTTTAATTCAATAATGCGTGAACGATTAATGATAAGTTATGTATCAAATGAAAGAAGAGGAACGGAGCTTTACAATCATACCTAATTCATTGAAGAAATTATTCATTATGATAACATATTTTTTGCCATGAAATCCGGTTTCTTTTTTCTGGGACACACTGTATAATATCGATAATAATATATGAATGTCAATCACTATCTGATCCTACGTGTATGGTTTAATATCCTGATAAAGGAGTTACTGTTGACAGAGAGGGTAAAAGAGGAGACCACTGAAAGATTCATGAAACAAATCTGTCAAATGTATTTCGTTTTCAAAAAAAAAAATGTCGCATCATGCAGCTCCAATCTTGTCGAGCACAATGCATCATGTATAGAGATATATGAAGGCCTACATTACACACGAATACCACATTGTGTGAAATTCGAACTCACAGAAATGAGAATGACAGCCCATTTATCAAAAAGAGTGGTAAGCGCGCTATTAATAGGCCCTACCCATGAATCAATTTGAGGACGGGCTATAGATTTGCTTGGTATCGATTTTTCTAAGGGGGGGGGGTGACTGTGAGTGTGATGACTGTCGTACAAAATGAGCACCGATCACCAATTTAAAAGAAATAATTTATTTTAAGTTAAGGTTGAATAATTACACAGATATACAAAACAGAAAACATGCGTTCTGATCGCTAATGTGTTACCTTAATATTGTCTTTTTATTACCAGGATAACTGTATTGAGCGAATTTCTCATTTTCCCATTCGAGTGTCCATGCTTATTGTCTGATTTTCTTTAACAATTGAAATTTTAGTACCACCTGTATTTTACAGGGTAAATAGTGTTTCGAGTCTCCGAGTTTGTATCATTCAAACAAAGAGTTGATGTGATATTATGAATGCTGTTGATGGTAGAAATGAAATCAAATATAATAAAATAAATTGAAACTTAAAATACAGTAAAATGAAGTAAAATACAATTAAATAAAACAGAATAAAATAAAAATGAAATGGAATAACATAAAATAAAATAAAACAAAAAGCAAAACAAAATTAAAATAAAGTATGTTTTTGTTAAAAATTTATAAATTAAAATAGAAATAGAATACAATACAAATGAATTATTTGAAACTCTTGGATGCACTTGTTTTCAGCAATTCGGCCTGAATCTCTGTTTATACATTGCCGTCCTTCCGAGAGAAAATGTCTGATTATGTTTCTAAACAAACTGAAAAGATTGCCGCCTGAACGCGGCATTATTTTCATCACAACAATGTAATTTTCTCTGTGCTATCAAGCCTGAGGGAAGATTCCGAAGATTTCTAATTATATTAACCTTTGGGAGATTGTTAGTGATGTATTTTTGTCATTAATTTATATTTGGAGGCGATGATTTGTTTTGTCAAATAAAACTGCCGACCAATACCAACTTTGGGCTCTTGAAAAGGAGGAGAAGGCTGATTTGACAAATTAATCAGCCCCTTCAGATTGATTGTCATCATTTTTTTTCATATTTTTTAATGAAAATCACGAAACCTCTCTTTGTTCGAATACATGTCTGAGCACTTTGTACCACTTATGTGTTCTGTTTGATATTAACACCAGGGTAGTCGCGTAGGCGCTGGTGTCGCAGTGGAGTACCCTGGTGTTAGTTTGTTATTTGTTTTCAATACCAGTCTTCTAAAAAATTATACGCATAAAATATGGGATACATGCATCAAAAGTCCATACGTGCGCACACACGTACACTGCAAAAACTGGGGTGTTAAATTTGACACCCATAGTTTTGCACAATATAGGTACCAGACGTAGTTTTAAATTTTAACACTACAGGTGTTACTTTAACACCAAACGAATTATTTCAAACACCAAGAGCATTGGCTTTAACACCAAGGGTGTTGAAAATTCAACACCTTTCCGGTATTCATATTGTGCAACACCTTTGGTGTTAAATTTAACACCCCAGTTTTTGCAGTGAACACACAAAGTATCAAAGTACTAGATCAAAATCATAGACTCGTTTATTTTGATATAATTCACAGAAAATCCAAGCAGTAACCCAACAAAAAGATCACTAATAAATTCACACTGCCACCATTCATGTTCAAAGACCCCAAAGTACTATAATATAAAGAAATAGTATATCTTTGTGTATTTCGGGGTATCTTTGTGTAACCTGTTGCAATTACTGGCAGTGGGACGTAAAATCATTTCAAATCTACTATCATGCTTAGATGTAAAACTACTGAAAATACACAAGAACACACAAACACACACCCTGCACCAACACTCTCTCTCGCGCACACACACACACACACACACACACACACACACACACACACACACACACACACACACACACACACACACACACAAACACATACACACAATGCTAGTATTCTACTAGCTTAAATTTGTGTGTGTGTGTGTATGTGTGTGTTTGTCTGTGTGTGTCCGTTTGTCTGATTCTGTGTGTCTGTTTTGTGTCTACCGTATGTGGTGTGTGTATGTGTTTGTGTCCTTGTGTATCTATGTATGTGCCTTTCTGTATGTGCGTCTGTGTGTGCGAGCACGCACGCATGTGTGTGTGTGTGTGTGTCTGTCTGTGTGTCTGTCTGTATTATGTGATTACATCTCTCCTCGCCATACTCTGTCGTTACGTCCTCCAATTGATGGAAGATCTTGCCGTCTGTTTACACTACAGGTTTGGGTTTCCATGGGCAATTATTATTGGATGTCAATCTTAGCTAGAGCACGCATAAATACTGAATTCGAGTGGCCTTTGGTAAATTCTGCACTGGGATAATATTCCTGCTCCCTCACTATTGTAACGTATGCTAACTGTGGAAAAATAGAACATAATATTCCGCATTTGTGGACACTGAATAGGTTTTACATTATGCAATTAAAATTGACAACTCTTGAAAGGGAATAACAAGATTGGAAGAAACCTTTACTTTGGAATAAAACTACTCTAGAATCAAGTACACTTCAAGTAAGCTTCTGCTTTTTAAATTTCATGGCCAAATGCTTAATACTTTTTAAACAATCACCATCAGTACTCACTGTGACAGGCGAATTTGTGTATACTGTACATGTAGTTTGCATGCATGGGATCAATTTCTATCAGGGCATCAGATTAATTCAATACTGGTAAATGGACACTTGTTTCTCCACAAGTAATCATATTCAAGACAAATCCTTCCACCCAGGGATCCACGCTAGCAGGTGTATACACTGGTATATGTTTCAACCTGTTTGGTTTTCAGGGCCTGTTTTTACTTCTCCTAATCATGTCAATGCCCCAAAATAGCTTGCTAGATATAGAGAAAATTGAGAATTAATGTAACATCTATGCTGGTCTCTCAAATAAAACGATAAAATAAACACAAGAAAAGGAGAGAAATTGACAAACAACTGTCCAGTGCCCTGTTTCACAAAAGTTGACATCATATCAAATTACCTGTCTACTGGCAACTACCATGGCAACAGAGCTTCACAGCCAGCCTCGGATTTTACACAAATTGAAGTAGAATGGCAAGTTGACATAATGTCAACTTTTGTGAAACAGGGCCCATGTCACTTAATAACTTAAAAATAAATTTCCGTCTTTGGGAAGGGAACATGTTAGTCAAAAGTTGTTTATTTCATTTAATTCATTTATATATTTTATTTATTTATTTTATTTATTTATTCATTTATTTATTTATTATTATTTTTTTTGGGGGGGGGGGGTTTGGATGATTATCATCTCTAGAATACTAGGAGTTTGTCCTTATCTCTGTATGGTATAAGTATCATTTAATTTTCCATCTGAAGGGTTCTGAAATATAATCAACGAACTCATCTAGACTGTCGCGGTATTTTTTTAGATTGGCAGTTCTTACTGTCACACTGGTTGCTCGACATTCCAAATAAACTGTAGTTCTCTTTGATGATGGAAAATCTTTCATCCGAGTTCCCCATTTCCTTGGATTCTTGGGAGAGAACATTACATTTGCATTATAATATTGGAATAGTTCACTTCATATGCAATTGATAGTTGTAGGATTGACAGTTTAAAGAGGTGAATGTCATGGCGTTGGCCCTGTCGTTGAGCTATTCACATTTGGTCATTTTCAAACAATCATTTTCAACAATTTGAGAGTCTTAAGGGCTCATATCTTCCCACTTGGAGGTTATGAATGGATGATGACTGCCATATTAGGTATTAATGTAGGACTGGCATGTGTCATTACCAGTTTGATTTGAATTCTACAATTGGATAAATAAGTATGATTAAAAAACGGTGGGTGAGTGACACGACAAATTTTGGACATGGGTGTCTGACCATTATCGGTTATAGTAGGATTTGTACCAAAATGGCTCTCCAAGAGTACCATGAGTCCTAAAACGTGCATAATTAGATTACCTATCTAACATATGTAGTCACAATCAACCATTCACTCTCTCTGGCAAATGGTGCCCCCTTACATGCCGTGAGTGACACGACAAAATGCAAAAATACCCACATTAACATTAATTACCCTTGTACTAAATTCACTGTGTTACGACATATGATAAATTATTTTATGTACTTTTCATGGAAAACTATCATCTAAGATATCTAGTTTCAAAAAATATTGAAGCCTATTGATTTCTTGCAAGATTTAATTTTCACCCTCTTGTCCACTTTTGTTTGAAAATGGCCATTTAACATTGCCCCATATATCATATATTTCTGTGTTATAGTGCTTTGTCAGCATAGTCATGAGTGACAGGGGTTCGTTAAAAGCGAAGTGTTTTTGACTGCTCTATTCTGTACTAGAGCATGTAGAGTGACATTTTCAGGATACCATTATCTGTTCATAGATGGTTTGAAAACAGTCGCTTTTTTAAATGTTGTTCTGCAAAATACACGATCTTATCTTTAATAGAAAATAAAGACAAGTTTCAAGCAAATTGAACATGTCGAAGTGGTTGTTCGTCTTTGCGTTTGAACTAAAAACTTTAGACGAAACCGTATTTGAATAGTAAGACATGAGTACCTGTAAAAACAATTACCTTCAGGACGTACAAAGTGTAATTCTTATTTACGTGTGAAGACGCAAAAACAACAGCAGCAACATCATTAAGATGCGAGAAAATAAACGACTATCAAGTGTCTTGTTTGTTGACGATAGCAAAAAATCTCTAACTACTTCAAGGCCACCGCACACTACACGACTTTTGTCGTACGACTGCACCGACTTGGATCCGAAATAAAAACAAAGCTTATATTTCGTACACATCAGCGTGTACGAATATAAGCTTTGTTTTTTTTTCGTACACGATCAGCGTGTACGAAATATAAGCTTGTTTTTTTTATTTCGATCCAAGTCGTGCATCGTACGACAAATTCGTGTAGTGTGCGGAGGCCTTTACACAACTTAAATGTAAATTGAAAATAGACCGTGTGTGCGCGAGAGTGTATCCGTTACCTTGTTGTTGCAAATGAACAGAAGATGGTAATTTTCTATCACGTCAACAAGCCATAAAGTGTGAATTGGATTCAATTCCAAATTTCTCAGAAATGAAAAAGGGATATCACAAACAAGATATCAGAAAACGATAGCATTATTATTTTTTGAACTGATTCCACGTCTCACTGCTGGTAATTGCAATAGGTTACATTTCACATTTTCTTCAACATGTGAATTGGTGACCATCTTACTCCGATAGGTTTAAATGTGTTTTTTTTTAATCATAATTATAAGAAAATGACGTCATTCAATACATTTGTACAACTTCAGCAAATTGACAATCGTCCAACTGCACTGGTGAGGGTTGTTGACCTTGTAAGCTTTGATCAGCAGGTATTCAGTTTTCAGTAGACAGGGTTCATACGGGTCAGGGAATTTCTGGAAAGTCAGGGAATTTGAAAATACTTTTTCAAGAAGCAAAAAGTCAGGGAAAGTCGGGGAATTCATCCATTTCTTCTGAAAAGTCGGGGAAAATAATTCATTTTATAACATTTTAATAATTACCCTTGATTGGGAGCTCGCTGGTATTGTGATGATGTATTTTTACAACCTTTAAATATGTAAAAATGATCATGGAATTTAGAGTTCTCTGATCTGGAAAGTCGTGGAAAAGTCAGGAATTTTTGAAAATGTGTAAGTGTGTGAACCCTGGTAGATGATACACGAATCAGGTCTTGCAATTCAAATTCAGTGGGCGACGTTACGTCGGTGCATTCTGTTTGAAATTTATCAGCGTTTATTTTTACGAAACCTTACTTTTCAGCCCCAAGGTTCTGTGAGAGTTAAAGATTGATGTAAATCTTACTTTTATATGTTATACACTGCAAAAACTGGGGTGTTAAATTAACACCCATGGTGTTGCACAGTATAGATACCAGACGTGGTGTAAAATGTTAACACCACTGGTGTTATTTTAACACCAAACGAATTATTTCCAACACCACGGGAATTGGCTTTAACACCATAGGTGTTAAAAATCAACACCTTTTCCGGTATTCATATTGTGCAGCACCCTTGGTGTTAAATTTAACACCTCAGTTTTTGCAGTGTACTGGTCATTCATATTTGGTTACAGGTGAATGACTAATTTCGTAAAACGTGTCAAAATTGTATTTGTCCATAATTGGTATATTTTGTACTGCATGGTAACATTGGCCAGAGAATTCACAACCAAGCAACTGGTCGTCATGCATACTGCAAACTCAAAACTAGGACAAAACAATGTTGCCTTGTTTCACAAACTTGATTGCAATAAACAGTTACCCATCACCGAATATGAATATAAATATCCTACGAAACGAAAATTAGTATGCAATCGTTAGTATGCAAATCGCTTGAAAGGCGTAAATAACGTGACTCCCCATGCTTCCAGTGTCTCTGATAAGGTCTAAAAATGACGCCCTGGTAGACATTTCAGTTCAAAACGATCATTAGGTGCTATCAAAACGTAAAATTATTGAGCGACCATTCCAGTTGTCTCCCACAGACTGTTGTCTTGCAGAATATTCATCAGCCGACAATAAATATGTGCCGATTTTTATCTGTAACATATTTTCCTATAGTAACAGCAAAACTGTCTGAACGTTTGTGTGCGAGTGGATTTATTTGTCCATTCATATACTTTCAGATGCGTCAGATAACAATTTTTGATAGTGTCTTTAATGATTCCTGTTTTCGATTTTAAGATATTTGTGCTGGAATATGGGTTTTCCTATTGTGTGCACTAATGTGAATAGGAATATATTACACCCTGCCGGCAGAAGGGCCCTAGCATATATTCCCGGCAGAAGGAAATTAACACTAAATTGCTTTTTTTCTCGAAAACCATTGGGTTTTATCACATGGTATCAAAATATTGTGATATTTTTAGATCCTTCTGTCAGTTTGTTAAGTGTAAATATCAAACAAGGTTTTCTCAAATTAGAGAAAATTTACTGTTAAGTCCCTTTTGCTGGGAACATATGCTAAGGCCCTTTAGCAGGGCACACGACATGGTGACGTACGGATGGAGCAGTAGTAGTGGAGAAAGCGTAAACAATTTGTTAGAAACACGAATCTGGACGCTGTTTTGTTCGGCACAATTCAATATTATTTTGATGTCATCGACTGTTCCAATAACATTCCGCTTAATTTTACTGGCAGCTATTGTTAATGATAGAGCTATTGATCACGATATTGTCGTCATGAACACAGTCATGTAAAAGCGAAAGCAGAGTTGGCCATTATACTTCTATTGTCTGTTTGTGCGGCTTCACCTCAGTGCGCAAACATGTTTTTCATTGTGAAGTGACAGATTGCTTCTTTTGCTCTCCTCTCTGTTTGAACTAAAAGATACGAATCTTTGGAAGAAATGCCTCAGAAAAAATATATAAATGATGTAGAATCCATCATATACATGTAGTACCAAAACTGCGTGGGTTGAAAAGCTGGATGGTAGTAAAAAAATGCACCTTTTAGGATGCAAAATAGGTCCTCATGCAAAATTCATGATATGAAAGACAGTAATTGAGTATTGGTATCGTGCTCAAATAACGCTTGCACCTACTTGTATTTCGATGTTTGTGTGTTTGTGTGTGTGTTGTGCGTTTGCGTAGGTGTGTGTGTGTGTTTGTGTGTTTTTGATGTGCTGTATGTGTTGTTTACGTACCCCCTTGTGTGTTGTGATGTAGTGTGTATGAAGTGTGTGGTCTGTCATGTGGTGCATTTGTGTGGTGTGTGTTCTGTGCTGGTGGTGTGTGTATGATTAGGTAGTGTGGTAACGTTTGGTGTGGTTAGTGTGTATGATGCCTGTGTGCTGTGTGTGTGTGTTGTTGCTGTGAATGCCCATGGTGTGTGTGTGTGACCATGTGCTCACTCACGGAATGTGTGTGACGATGTTTGTGTGTGCGCTTTGGTGGTGGGTAACCCGCTGCTGTGTATGGTCTGTGTCTGTGCGTGTGATGTATATTGTTGTGTGGTCTGAACATGTGTTTTAGCCCCCCCCCACCCCCCCCCCCCATACCTGTGTGTGTGTATGTGTGATAGTTGCTTGGTGCGGGGTGTGTGTATGTGCGCTTTGGTGCGGATTGTGTATGTATGTGTGTGTGTGTTCCTGTGTAGCTGTTTTCAGTAGTTTTACATCTAAGCATGATAGTAGATTTAAAATGATTCCACGTCTTAGTACTAGTAATTGCAACAGGTTACATTTCACATTTTCTTCAACTCATCAGTTGGTAAATAATTCCTCCAATAGGTTTAAATTTGTTTATTTTCATCGTAATTGTAAGAAAATGACACATTCAATACATTTGTACAACTTAAGCAACTTGACAATCGTACAACTGCACTGGTAAAGCTTTTTGACCATGCAAGCTTTGATCGGCAGATATTCAGTTTTCAGTAGACAGGGTTCATATGGGTCAGGGAATTTCTGGAAAGTCAGGGAATTTGAAATTACTTTTTCCAGAAGCGAAAAGTCAGGGAATTTATCAATTTTTTTTCTGGAAAGTCAGGGAAAATAATTTATTTTATGACATTTTAATAATGACCCTTGATTGGGCGCTCGCTGGTATTGTGATGATGTATTTTTACAACCTTTAAAAAATATGTAAAAATGGTCATGGAATTTAGAGTTTTCTTCTCTAAAACTCATGGAAAAGTCAGAAAATTTTGAAAATGTGTTAGTGTATGAAGCCTGGTAGATGATACACGAATCAGGTCTTGCAATTCAAATTCAGTGAGCGACGTTCTGTTTGAAATTTATCAGCGTTTATTTTCACGAAACCTGACTTTTCAGCCCCAAGGTTCTGTGAGAGGTGAAGATTGATGGGAAATTTTACATTATACAGTTATAAATCAGTATCTGATTGTACTATAAGATCAGCACTTAACAGGGTATGCTTTATCATTTTGGTTTTCTTTGTTTTCTTCTGTGATTTTTGTTCACATGTTCTCGTTTTTGTCTCGCCTGCGTAGCGAAGCGAGACATAGGTATCACTATTTCCGGTGTCGGCGTCGGCGGCGTCGTCAACAATTGTGTTGTACACCCAATAACTTTTTATAGCTTCGAGGTGGGATCACCACATTCATACCAGAGGTCCATCTTCTGAAGGCACAGGTCAA
>JZLH01S0614176.1:20772-35471 GCA_001188425.1 Eucidaris tribuloides
ATCTCTTGAAGGCACAAGTCAAGTTCGAATATGAGTCAAATTTGAATAAGGTCAAAGGTCAAAGGTCAATGAACTTTCCATGACTGGCACTGTGCTGTGTTGTACATACAATAACTTTCTATACCTTCGAGGTAGGATTGCCAAATTCATACAAGAGGTCCATATCTTGAAGGTGCAGGTCAAGTTCGAATGTGAGTTGAATTTGATTAAGGTCAAAGGTCAAAGGTCAATGAACTTTCCATGACTGGCACTGTGCTATGTTAGTCATATAGCATAATTTTGACATGCTGTCTCTTAATGACTGCTATATGCAGGCGAGACAGCGCTTGGCGTTTGCCTTGTCTTAGATATAAGTTTTCGTTTGTTTTTGTATCAGTTTTATGTTATATTTTGTTACTTAAGTTTAAATTTGTTTTCGTTGATTTTGTTGATTGTTATACACGGCCTCTCTGAAAAAAAAAAAACCTTTCTGGTTGATCGAGGGTCTTTTATCCCGTGTTTAAATAAAATAAAACAAACAAACAAACAAACATAAATTAGTTTGGCTAACTTAATCGATCAGGTCATTTAATGTGTGCAAATCATGGACACAGTCTTTAATCTATATTCTACCTTTTCTCTTTCTCTTTCAACAGTATTTTGTTCGCTGACATTGTTGGATTTACCGCCATGTCATCTAAGCTCACCGCCCAAGAACTCGTCAAAACGTTAAACGCCCTGTTTGCAAATTTCGACAAACTCGCTGAGGTAAGTCAAATTCATATCTTAAAGCCACTATAACCTTGTTGAAGCCTTATTTTTAAAAAAATGTCAAACTTTGCTATCTGACATATCTGGTAGTGTTTGGATGGACAAATAAACACCCTAGAAATATGTACAGATCAAAATCGGCAGATGAATTCAATCTCAGCTGATAGAAAATTCTGCTACATAGCAGTCTATGGAGGAAAACGGGAATAGTCGCGCAATGATTTTCACTCTTTAGAAGCACGTAATGATCGTTTTAAACTGCAATTTTTTTCAGGACTTCATTTTTAGACCTTATCAGAGGCACCAGTAGCATAGGGAATCATGTAGCTCAGATTTTTTAAAACTGAAAACAGTGTTATACGATGCTTTTAACCCGATGGAGACAATACGATTTCAATATAACACACGTTCTGTATAGACCCCAACGCGAGATATCTAGTTTCAAGTCAATTAAGCCACAGTTTGACATTGACCACAGTTTAAACTATCTGAGCTGCATAATCCTCCTTGCTCGAAATGTCTTTTATAAGGTCTAAAAATGAAGTCATGAAAAAAAATGTACTTCAAAGTGATCATAAATTTTAGTACTTTAAAGGAGTGAAAATCCAGAGTGACCATCTTCTGACCTTGTCTATTTCCTCCCATAGACTACTATACTACAGGTCTGACTGATTCAGAACTCTGGTGGAGTACTAATTGTTTATTCATGCATATCTTGCCAGTGGCACCATAACATTCCGAACTTTTGTATGCTAAGATTTTTTTATGCCTCCGCAACGAAGTTGCCGGAGGCATCATGTTTTCGGGTTGTCCGTCCGTCTGTACGTCCGTCCGTCCGTCCGTTACCGGATCTCGTTACCGCGATAACTTAAGAACCGCTGATTGGATTTTGATGTAACTTTGGTAAAGTATGTATTATAAGGCACCAATGAACTGATTAGATTTTGGAACTGAAATGTCAAAGGTCAAAGGTCACTGGGCCTAAAACATGTCTGATTTGGGCTCGTTACCGCGATAACTTGGAGAACGGCCAGTCGGATTTTCATGTAACTAAGGTAAAGTATGTATTATGAGGCACCAATGAACTGATTAGATTTTGGAGCTAAAAGCTCAAATGTCATCGGGCCTAAAATATGTCTGATTTGGGTTTGTTACTGCGAGAACTTGAGAACGGCCATTCGGATTTTGATGTAACTTGGGTGAAGTATGTATTATAAGGCACCGATGAAGTGATTAGATTTTGGAGCTGAAAGGTCAAAGGTCACTGGGCCTAAAATATGTCTGATTTAGGCTCATTGCTGTGGTAACTTGAGTATGACTGGTCCGATTTTGATGTAACTTGGGAGAAGAATCTAATATAAGGCACCAATTTACTGATTCGATTTTGGAGTTGAAAGGTCAGAGGTCAAAGGTCACAAGGCCTCATGTCCGAGTTTAGCTCATTGTCACAATAATTACAGAACTGCTTATTAGATGTTACTGCAACTTGGTCAAAGGTCACATGGGCTTATTCATCTCATTGGTCTTGCTACCATGGTAACTTGAAGCTTTTCAAATTACATCAATTGGATGGGAGTGCAGACTGCGGAAGCATACCCATCGAATGCGTGCAGTCGAACTGCTCTAGTTAGTCCATGTAGCTCAGATAACAAAGTTTGACTTTTTTTAAAATTGAAGTTGCACAATGTAGTCTTTATCTTTAACGCGTTAACAGTTTCATCAAATGGTGATTACTCGCTTCGCTTCGGTTGAAACTTGTGACCGGGGACGATATCATTAACGATAATCACCATGGTTACGGCAAACAATGTGTCAACCGTGGCACACTCACTTCTGTCATTAATGTAGTGTTGATGAATAAAGCATGTCGCACATAGTGAAGTCATTGTGGTAATGGTAAGTGATCATTCTACCAGTGTAGAAATCTAGCCTTTCGGCAGCGATGAACAGAATGGTCACAATATCAGGCAGTTCCCTAGACTATAATTACCTCGGCATTTTTTGCTATCAGTTATTAAGGGTAAATGACATGATTGGGGGTAGTCCTCAACTTGGGCTGAAACTATTCTAGAATCAAGTAAACTGTACAAGGATTCTACTGTGAAAATTTGGCGATCAAAACTTGGCTCGTTCTAAAGTAACTTCCATCGGTGTGCCATGTGACAAACAAATCTGTTGGGTAGGGCTCTATGGAATGTATTTTTATCGGGGCGCGAGAGAAACAAAATGCTAGTATGTTCATGCTTGATTCGGCTTAAGTAAGAGAATATCAAGATAAATCCTTCCAACCAGGAGATACACTCCAGCAGGTATCCATTGATATGTCTTTCTACCAGTTTGATTCAAGAGGCATTTTTTTGTTTCTCCCAATCATATCACTGCCCCTTAACACCCCAACATGCTTAAATTGCTGATTTTAATACGTTACAGTGTTAATGTTTGCTACTAAAAATTGTGTTGTAAACACGTTGTGGTGTTAATCAAAAAACAAAAAAAGTATTTGTACTTAACTTAAATCTAGTTCTACAAGGCTATGTCCCATCTTGACCAAACCTGACCACAATTCTAAAGACCGAAGTTTTCCATTTTACAAATGTCAAATTTTGTCTTTCTCAGTTTTACAAATGCCAAATTCCGGTTTTCTCCGCGTTGTAATTTTGCAATTTTCCGAATTGAATTTTTGTTGGAAAAATCACAAAAAACGCCGAGCTTACTAGGCCCATGGGGGTTTTAATTCGGGTTGGGGACAAATTTATAGGTAAAGCAGGATTTCTTTGGCTCTATTTGGCATCTTTTTTGTAAATTAGTTTCGTTTTGTTCAATAAATATTTATTAATTTTACTTAAGGGGAATTTTTATGCATGATTTTTTTTTCATTTTTGGTAAAATGCTGTTTTATGCGTTACACCTCAAATTCCGTGATTTCCGCGGAAAATCCGCAACGCGGAAAACTTCGGTTTTTACATTGACCAAACCTCCACATATCACATGACAGCTATCCAATCAGATGTCAGATAAGGGTCACAAGGATTAAAAGCTGATTTGTAAAGTACATGTATTAACGCGTTGAAGTGTTAAATAAGTGTTATCCATTTGTTAATACTTCTCTTTAGATTGTAAGAGAAGGGAAACCTAGATTCAATCCAAAATATTTTTTTTTCAATTCAATTCATTCCAATTTTATTTCCAACTTCATATAAAATATATACAATAAATACAAACAGATTACTTTCAAAATCAGTATGCATTGTGACATAAGGAAAAAATACAAACTATGTGACAGATTGAAAGATTGAATACATACACGCTTGGATATTTCTATTATTAGTCACACGGAAATACGGAAAGACCACAAAGCTCGAAGAGCTTGAATATGGGGTCATCCCAAAGCATGATGATAATTAACAATTATCATGATAAAATACAATTTCATAACAAAAAAAAAAATCTTTCAAAACTAGAAAAAGATGCCATAAACCTGACACAAGGAAATGATAGCACAATCATTTAACTTTCATATGGTACATTGGTCATTCATAGTTGGTCACAGTTGACTGCTTAGCTATCAGTTTTGCAAAACATGTCAAAATTGTTTTTGTCCAAGTTGGCGTAGTTTGTGTTATATGATGATATTGACCAGAGCATTCACAACAAAGCAACCGGTCATGCATGGACACTACAAAGTATCCTATCATTTATGGTATCTCTGTTTCAGGTTTTGAGAAATTTTGTATTGATCTTGAGTTTCCTTTTTTGACCCGAACTGTAGTATTAATTTTCAAGTAGAACATTGGCTTAATTGTAAGCGTCAATATGTTTGCAAGCTCTTTGATTTTTTTTAAATAAGTTGTTTGAAATCCCGAAAATGAAATAAATGACTCAAAATTGTTTGTCAATATGTTTACAAGCTCTTTGATGGTCGATGGATACACGCCGCAATGGATTGACTAACCGACCTTTTGAATTCTTCATCCTTAAGTGTCCATGGTTTAACAAAATAATCCAATATCAAAATACTATGGATTAAATAACAGCGCAGTCACAGTTGTTTATTGCAAACATTCAACGATTTGGCCTTAGAATCTGAAAATTCGCTGTTTTTTTTTTTCAAATTTCGTCAAAATTTGTAATATTGTATGATTTGCGTAAGACCTCAATTGCTAGGCATTGAAATTACGTTAAGACAACGGAGTGCAGAAATAATAGAAAGTGTTGTTTTCTACGACGGTAACCACCCTAGGGACCCATTTATGTGATTGATTTTTGGACTGAATATTGTATGTGTTGCCGCGGAAAGGAAGTGACTTGTGAAGGTTATTCAACGCGTGTTTCAAATAATTGATGACTGCAGTGAGGGCATCGGTCATGTTAATAATAACGTTGTTTTGACTGTTTGATGATGATGATGATGATGATGATGATGATGATGGTGATGATGGTGATGGTGATGATGATGATGATGATTATGATGTTTGCGGTGGTGGTGAAGATGATGATTTCGATATTGGTATTTAAGTGTTCTTTTGCTTTGTTTGATGTGACTACAGTATATTTCAAGCACATCTTTAATTTTTTTATGATTGATTTATTATGTATGTATGTATGTATGTATGTATGTATGTATGTATTTATTTATTTATTTATTTATTTATTTATTTCTGTTTCGTATAGTCTCCTCGATTAGGAAACTGCTGTTCATGGGAACCCTGTAATGATAATGATGATCAGGGGCGTTGATCCGTGTTTCGGATTGGGGGGCAAAAGTGAAAAAAAAAATGGCAAAAATTTCTGTCTGGCCCGCTCCGCGCGCCAAATTGCAATACAACATTTTGCGCGCGAAGCGCGCCGTAAATTTGACAATTTCGTATATTTGATGGTATTTTTATGCTAAGTTTAACGGTTTTATAGTGCTTTCCAATGTTTTTTTTTAAACATATCCGTGTAATTTATATTATGAATTTTTCAAATTGTCAAAATTATTGGGGTGGGGGGGGGGGTCAAATCGATATGTTTGCCTCTACCCCCCCTGTCCCCCCAGGATTGACGCCTGTGATGATGATGATGATATTGATAATGGCAATTGCGGTGGTGGTGAAGATGATGATGATGATGACGATGGTAATAATGGTATTGAAGTGTTCTTTTGCTTTGTTTTCTATGACTATGTTTCAAGGACCTCTTTGATATTTGTATGATAATGATAATGAATGATGATGTGATCGTGGCGATTGCAATGGTGGTGGTGATTATGATGATGATGATGATGATGATAATGATGATGATGATGATGATGATAATGATGATGATAATGATGACAACGATGGCAATAATGGTGTTGCAGTGTCCTCTTGCGTCGTTTGCTTCGACTATATTTCAAGGACATCTTTGATATTATTATGATAATGATTGTAATGATAATGATGGTGATGGTGATAGTGACAGTAATGAAGGTGATGGTAAGGTCGAAGGTGAAACATTAATCAAATTGACGGAGAGCAAAATGCTTAACTTCATACCAGTCTCCTGACTGCAATTTAGAAATCAATTGTATATATATTATGGTCCATTTATAGTACCTTGATAGTATTTTACGCAAGGTGGACAGCTAGAACACTGTGGAAGACCCGTTTAAAAAATTGTCGAACTTTGCTATCTGACATATCTGACAGTGTTTGAATGGACAAATAAACACCCCAGAACACAAAAGTTTGGACAGTTATGCTGTAACTAGTACAATATGTGTAGATACAAATTGGCACATTAATTTCATCTCGCCCGATAGGAAATTCTGCAACACAGCAGTCTATGGGGAAAAGCTGGAATGGTCTCTCAATGATTTTCACTTTTTTAAAGCACTTATTGATCGTTTTAAACTGCAATTTTTTCAGGGCTTCATTTTTAGACCGTATCAGAGAGACTGGTAGCATTGGGAATCATGTAGTTCAGTTTTTTTTAAAACTGGAAACACTGTTATACAATGCCTTTAATAGAATAAAAATTCATTTATGTCTACGGGATGCGAAGACACGACACTCGCTTATCTCGTTCTCTTTCATACAAAATCACAAATTACTCAAAAACTCCAATGTTTATTATAACCTTCAGCTAGTACTCAAAGTGACCATAAATCAGATCTGGGCCCTATCTCATAAAACTTGCAATCAATTGCAAATCCCAAAATCGATTGTAAGTCATAAAATACTGGGTTCTGATTGGTTGAAATCAACTTGCCAATCGATTTTTGAGAGTTGCAATCAATTGCAAAGTTTTATGAGACAGGGCCCAGTTCTCATTTATTTGCGCAGTTGATTGAAAAATGTCACGAAAATACCCAAATAATATGGCACGGAAACGCCTAAAAGCAAAATGTGTTATCACCGTTAGCAATCAAACTGGCAGATTACTACACCCCTTTTCTGTCCCCCTACCGTGTATACCATATCACTCGCTCTGCCATGCCATTTAGACAGTCTATTACCGATACGTGTATACATTTTCTCTCTTTCTATGTATCGATAAAATACGTCTTTTAATCATGCATTCTTCCATGTATCCACGGCGTTGAGTGCGGCCACTTGTGCCCCGTTACCTCTCCTTCTGTTTGCCGTAATAGGAACCCGCGAGCCGTCGCCTCCACGTTCTAGAATTTCACACTTTCATCTCGTCGGAAATAAATCTCCCAAATTTGGCTGCTATATTTAGCGCATCGCGG
Source organism: Eucidaris tribuloides (assembly GCA_001188425.1). Lineage (NCBI taxonomy): Eukaryota > Metazoa > Echinodermata > Echinoidea > Cidaroida > Cidaridae > Eucidaris > Eucidaris tribuloides. Next base: position 28,235 of record JZLH01S0614176.1, read on the forward strand.
CTAATTTCGAGCGCTTTTTCCATCAAGTGACGAAGCGCTCTGTTACCACTACGTAAATAATGCATGTACAAATCTGTATGTTCTCTAGTCACGACGTCGTCTGATTTGCCCTTCTTTTTGTAAATGAATTCTGAGAAGAGGCATTTAGAATAATTTGTTTGTGTTCTGTGAGTAGTGTATACGGAACACTATTTGTCGTTTCGATTTTTTTCAGTAAAATGGCTTGTGTTGAAACATATTTGAACAGTAGAAATACAGTTGTAACTGTTGGTAGTAGTAGTAATGGTAGGAGTAGTAATAGTGTCGTCGTCGTCGTCGTCGTAATAATAGTCGTTGCAGTAGCAGTAGTAGTAGCGCTAAAATCTCATAGCAGTAGTAGTAGTATATAATATACATACAAATACACATACACAAAAAAACCCTATACTCAATTACACGTTTGTACAGGGGGTTATCGAAGCTCTCTGGTACTATAGGCTAAGTAGTAGTAATATTAATACTATAGTAGTAGAGTAGTAGCAATAATAATAAAAATAGTGGTAGTAGAAGTAGTAAACGAAGTAGCGGTAGTATAATAGTAATAGTGACAGTAGAAGTAGTATTAGTAGTAGTAATAGTAGTAGTAGTAGTAGTAGTAGTAGTAGTAGTAGTAGTAGTAGTAGTAGTAGTAGTAGTAGTATAGTATATAGTAATAGTAATAGTAGTAGTAGTAGTAGTAGTAGTAGTAGTAGTAGTAGTAGTAGTAGTAGTAGTAGTAGTAGTAGTAGTAGTAATAATATATAGCAAGCACATTGTAGTAGTAGCAGCACCATCATAATTGGTAGTGGTACTAACAAAGTCGTATTAGTCGTACATTTCATGTTGAATGAGGTGTGGCGCCAACGTTAATGCTCAGTCATTATAGAATGACATTACTTGTTGATTGTAGACTAATATAATATGCTTCAGATTTCGCGGAATTCCTAACTGTAAATTCCCAGGCATGTTCTAATTTAAATTAATTAACATTCTGTTCGCCCACGTTGTTCCTGAGATTTTACTGTCATTCACAAGCCTATAGATTTCATTCGATATATGCCTGAAGCTTCAGACTAAATGCCTTCCCTCAAAGCCTTGCTGATCAAGGCTGCCACTCGTAGGGGGAAATCCCTACCGTAGGGAATTTTAGCCAACTCGTAGGAAGTAGGGAATCTCTACGGGGAAAATGACCTTTCGTAGGGGAAAGTAGGGATTTTTTATGATTTGAAGGTTATTTTGACAATTTTCAAAAAATATTCTTAAATCCTCAAAGATTTTCTACGGACTCCCAAATATATTCGTCTGTAGACATTATTTGGGTAAATCCATTGTCCAAGTTGGTCACCATATCGTATAATTACGAAAACCGTAACGCGCGCATGCCGCAGTATCGAGGTGAGTACAATATCAACTTTCTCAAATAAAATAAATCTCTTGCATTTACTAAGGTTATTTTGCAGGGGAAAACGTACCTTCGTAGGGAAAAGTGGATTTTTAAAGGGGAAAACAGCCCCGTTAGGGAAAAATTGGCCTATTGGGTCATAGGGAAAAAGTAATGTCCGTAGGGGAAAATACGCATGCGGCGTAGGGGAAAATTAAAATTCTGAGTGGCAGCTCTGTTGCTGATTGTTTCATGATATTTTTTTTTAAAACATCACTTTATTGCCATATACTAAAAACAACAACAAAGGAAAACATTATACATTACAATACAGAAAGAAATACATTACATTACACATCAACAATAGAAATGCCCAGGACAAGACGTGATAAATGAATCATGCAGGCAAATAGAAATTATACATAAATATACAGATAATCAAAGTATTAACATGAACATATTATATTATATTGCACATTCAAACTGAAACTAATTACTTTACCCCGAAATAAAATTTAGTGAAAACTGTTGTTGTAATTACCCGCACAATAGAAGTTGAATGAGAACACTTAGTTAAGTTACAACGAAACTTAACATAACTTTGCAAATTAATGACTGTAGCAGTGTCTAAAAAAGGCAAATGGATATTAATGGTAACTTGAAAACTTTAAATTTCATTCAATTCATTCTAACAATTTTTTTTCATAGTACCTCAAAAAAAGAAAAATTTTTCAATTGCTGGACTATACATGCTTTGTGGAAATCAATGAAATTTAAAATATATAATATTATACTGATAAAAAGGGATATAGTGTATTAGCATGTGTCGCATGCGTGAGTATAGCAACAGTGGCCACGGCACACTCCAGCGGTAAGACAATAGCACCAGAAGGCAGAGCATTCATAAACATGCGCCGCCGCCTCCAATGCCCCGTCCACGCGAAACGGCGCCGACGCCACTGGAACGGCATGTTGTGTAGTAAGTGTTTGTCAATCTGTATATAGCGTGTATGTGTGCGTGTAGGTGTATACGTGTGTATATGTGTTAATTGTGTGCGTATTGGTGTTTGTAGAAAAATGTGTTGTGTTTGTGTGTTTGGGGTGTGTGGTGTGTGTGTGTGTGTCTGTGTGTCTGTGTTTCGTGTGTGTGTGTGTGTGTGTGGCGTGTGTGTGTGTTGGTGTGTGTGTGTATGTGTATGTGTGTGTGCGTGTGTGTGTGGTATCTGTGTCTGTGGTGATGTGTGTATGTAAATGTCTGTGCCGTGTGTGTGGTATGTGTGTGTATGTGTGTGTAGTGTATTGTATGTGTGTGTTGTGTATGTGTGTGTGTGTGTGTGTGTGTTGTGTGTGTGTGATGTGTGTGTGTGTGTGTGTGTGTGTGTGTGTGTGTGTGTGTGTGGTGTGTGTGTGTGTGTGAGCAAGCTAGGTAAATAGTGTGTCGTACTGAATGTTTATATATGCGTGTGTTTGTGTATGGTATATTAAGTATATGTATGTGTTCTGACATATCAATGTGTAATACCATATTTCGTAATAGAGAGTAAAGCTAAAAATCAACTGGGAACCTGGAGTGGTGCCTTCGTATACCAACTAGGTTCATTCTTTGCTGAATAAAATTACAAATGACGAGATTACAGCAGCCTTGAAAAGACTGTGACGTCGCTTTTTGAATGTGACAGGGCGTGCATTAATGAGAGCAATTCTTTTAAACGTGCTTCATACGATGTGATCACAAAACCACGAGAGCCAATTTCAAGTACAGATGAGAGTTACATCATAACCATTTGTTTCAATATCGATTCAACGGAAGTATAACTTTTGTGTTTTATAGTTATGCAATTTGTCCAATATTGAGTTCGAACGGACAGAGAGTTCAAAGAGGCAAACACTTTATTCAAATTTTTCCACATACACAGATATCTGGGCACAGTTGTCTGTGTGCGATTCATTGGTATTGTAGAACTGCCCGTTTTCGTGAAAGGATATTATCTTAGGGTCTGCAAAATCTGTGCCTCTGAATGTTTTAACGCCTTCATGAAAGGTCAATGAAGGTAATGAAGCAGGTTATTATGCCAGGTGAAACGGCCCCTTGTAATGCGCTTGACACGAGTTCAAAAATAAAGTAAAAAAAACATGAAGCCAATGTTTCCTTTATTCCCACAGTTTTTTTTATTAAAGGGCAGTCCATGATGGGAGAATCTAAAAAAAGTCTCACGAACAAATGAGTGTTGAAATTAATACCAATGTTCACTGGATAGATTGCAGATGCAGGCTGGAGGATTGTCCTGATGTGCTACCTGAGGAGAAACGCTTAAATATCTTAAAAATCGGTCAGTCTGACTTGGAAGAAAGATCCTTGGGGCAGCACCCGGAGAAAGGTCAATTAACGGCACATTTCCGGGTCAAGTTTGACCAAAATCCAAGTCAGGTTGACTCACATTTTGGTCAACCTTGTCCCAGAATTTGGTTAAAATTGACCCTTTTCCGGGTGTGCCCCCAACAGATTCTTTTCGGAGTCAGTCTGACCCGGGATTTTTAAGAGTGTACCTGTATTGCACTCATATCCGGCTCTGACAGAAATTGATCCCATTGAAAGCTAAGGTACACAACAAATATGACCATTACAGCATTTCCCGATAGCAATTATACAACAAAGAGGGCATGCATGATTATGAAATTTTCATAGCAGAAACTTTAGACAATATACTTGATTCTGGGAGCATTTTGTCCTTGGGCAGTTATATGATTGGGAGAAACTAAAAAAAAATGCCTCAAGAACCCACCAAACTGGTTGAAAGATATACCACTCTATAAACCATTGAATTTGTTAACTAAAGGAGAATCAAGCATGTTCACATCAGTACTGAATTTCTCTCGAGCCCCGAGAGAAATTAATCTCATAGAAAGCAACACAATTTGGCTGCAACAGGGCATACTGATGGTAGTACTTTTGAAATATGTCAACTTTTGACAAGATTGTCACAGCAGAATCCATGCATAGTTGACTTGATTCTAGAGTAGCTTTATATCCCTAAATTGAGGACTACTCCCAATCATGTAATTTACCTTTAAAGATTGTGCCAGGGATTGCATGTCCATTACTTCCCTTCATTATCAATACCAAACGGTAATTTAGTACTTACAAATGATGTGTTGAAAGTTTGAGATCCATACGTCATGAATTTGTTGTTTCATAAGAAAAATTAATAACGACATGTTACCAGAATGTCGTTCTTTCCGTGAGTTTAAATTTTGCTCAAATTACGAATCGCGGTTATGTGTACCGTCGCAAGACCAGCGGAGCGCACTGATTGGTTAAACGGCTAACCTCCGCGCGACCTTTGGCTAACGGCTGATCGGACAATTTTGGAACGGCACGTACACGTTTGACATCACGGATTTTTGAATAGGCTTCTGAGTCATTTGAAAAAGGATGAAGTTTAACCGTCTAGATTTTCACCAAAGCTCAATATTTTACCCCAAGTCTCTATGAGAGGTGTTTATTTATATTAATCTTCACATTGGATATGATTTCAGTTGATTTCATTCATTTAGATGTTTTTTGATGTGCAAATGAATAACCCAATCTTTAATTGAGGATTACTTCCAGCCTTGCCATTTCCATTTAATAAATACGTGCGCTGACTTCTGATTGTCTGAACTCATTGTGTACAGTACTTTCAGTGGTCATGTTTTGTTTCTTATTTTCTTTAATTTATCTTGTTGTTATCTCTATTCATCGGTATCTGCTGAAGCATTGAAGATCTAAAACAAGCCTGTAAACCAACTCCAGTATATTGCTCAGTATTATCCTGTATTCAAGATTGGGTTCAGGATTTACACGCCCCCAAACGGCAAAATGAATGAAATCAGCTAAAATCATTCACAATGTGAAGAATGATATAAATAAATACCTCTCATATAATCTTTGGGAAGAATACGTAGTTTTGGTGCACTTTAAAACTTAAAAATTTTCAAAGTGACGGCCCGTGCTTTTTAGTTCCAAAATTGTCCGATCGGCCGGTAACCGAAGGTCAGGCAGAGTTCAGCTGCTTGACCATATAAGCGTACGTAGTCACCCACTGACCGCTGCGCTATGCGAACATTCACATAACCGTGTTCTGCAATTTGAACAAAATTTAAACTCACAGAAAGAATGATAATGTGGTAGCATATCTTTGTTAATTTTTCTCATAAAACAACAAGTTTACGATGTATGGATCTCAAACTTCCAACACACCATTGGTAAGTACTAAACTACCGTTATGGTATTGATAATGAAGGGAAGTGATGGACTTGCAAATCCTGAAATCAATCTTTAAATCCCATGTGGATACGATTTCGCGTGTTTGTCTGTCGCTGAGCGAGTATATAGCCTACATTGATGTAATTTGGTTAAAGTGGTTTAGGTTGACATCGCATCCATGTGATTGAGGTGGGTACACAGCGTGTCTAAAAAAAAAAAATGTGCTAGAAAAAAGCACCCTCTGTGACAATTCAAAATACTGTTGTGACATGATGCTTACATCAACTCAAGACCATAGTGCTAGCTGTCAAATACCCTTTGTTTTGTTCTATTTGCTTGTTTAAATCTCAAGATACCTAGTTAACCACGAAAGGGTAAAATCACGATTGTGACACTTTTACTGGGGAAGAGGGACTGATGCTATCATTGACTGTAGTAAAAGTGGCACAATTGCGATCTTACCCTTTCGTTGTTAACTAAATATATCTAGAGATCAAAATAAGCAAATTGAACAAAACGAATTACATTTCAAAACTAAGACTGTGCCCTTGACGGTGATGTAAGCATCATGTCACAAAAATATTTTTTTGTAATTGTCAGAGAGGGCGCTTGTTACTTGCACATTTTTTAGACATGCTGAAGTCACATAAACCAATGTACACCTTGGTAGCACGAAGTTACACAGTTGAAATCGAGACTTTGTGGTTTCCACTGTGGTTAGAAAAGGCGCGTGATAAGTGTTGAAAAAAACAAGGATGCGATTGTGTCTTGAGGATCAACTCGAGTTCTAAAAAGTGATACCTCTACAACGAACTAATGGCGTTATGTTTTCTTTCGGAGCCAAAAAAAAAAAGAATGAAAAAATGACAGACGTTACAGAAGACGACAGTCGTGTGAAATGACATATGTATACAACCAACTATCAAACAAAGAGGTGGAAATAATTTTTTTAAGGAGTAAATCATAATGAAAAAGTGTAATTCATAAAAAAAATAACACGGTTTATGTAGTGACGTCTAAAGATTTTACCCTATATGATGTGACTTTACACAGCTTACTCCATCGTGACTCATTTAGTGAGCATTGTACTACTCCATGCAATTCACTATTTATCCAGTGAGAGTAATGTATTATCCGAAACCTACTTTGAATTAACTCTTTTATTTAATTAAACTCAATAAATTGTTTTCATTTATTTAATATTTTTATACGCAATTTTGGGTCCCCGCAAGTGTGTCTGTGTGAGTAGAGTTGTGCTTAGATAAGAAAATATCCAGAAAAAATGTCTTCATGTGTACACTCACAGAATGTTATTTTATGATGTTTTAGGCCATTGTATGCTACTATGGAGGTATCCTTTTGTGGGGTACATGATGTATTCCCCTGTCCACAAGCAAAAAATACCCCCACAAGGGTGTTCCTGTACGTGTACGATACCCCACAAGTATAGCTGTGTGAGAACGAACACACACACACACACACACACACACACACACACACACACACACACACACACACACACACACACACACACACACACACACACACACACACACACACACACACACACACACACACACACACACACACAC
>JZLH01S0614182.1:5494-17274 GCA_001188425.1 Eucidaris tribuloides
CCCTTATTGACTCATCATGACCACCAGTTATTTTGCAGCTTTTCAATTTACACTTTATCCCATAATTTTACAAATACTGCTCCTTTTCTGATAGCATAATCATAGCACATGGGGTATCATTTTAAACTAAATTAAATAATTGATAATAATTGATACCAAACATGCCTTGGTTATTACTACAAGAAGGGAGAAATAATTGATCAAATTCAGATTTCCAAACATGCTCGGTTGAACAATTTCACTGTAAAATTTTTTTCCGTACTTGACAAATTTTGATTACACTCCATTAGTTAGCTCTGTATTGAAATCTTTCATTGTTTCTGATTTGCAGGATTTATGCCAGATATAAATATATGCTCAAATTTACCATACATACCTGTATGCACGGCGGCGGACCTTTTCAGCACATAAAGATAAAATGGGAAATAAAACAAGTTATACAGTCTAACCATGAAAATACACTCCCGCACAGACAGACAGACAACAGACACACATACACAAACACACACACATACATACACAGACACAAACAACCACACATCATATTTTATATTGTACTTTTATTTCATTGTATTAGTACACTGTATTCTTCTGTGCCTTTAAAAATTAGAAATTAGTTAACACTACTAATCCCGCAATTATAGCTAACCTTTAAATTCGATTGAAAAACCTGAAAATAATACTGACTTATTTCACAATTCTGTCCTGCGTAACCCTCGACACAAACGCAATTGTAGTTCCCAGGATTGTTGATACATGTTCCACCGTTCTGACAAGGCAGGGAGGCGCATTCTTTGGCATATCAGGTGAACAAGCAAAATGCAAGTTCGAAAGAAAAACATTACTTGATTCACACAGACAGACAGACAGACAGACAGACAGACACAAACAAACAGACACAGACACACACGCACAGACACAGACAGACAGACACGAATACACACACACAGAGACACAGACACAGACACACACACACACACACACATACACACACACTACTTTTTTTTAATCATCACTTTATTGTCATATATAAAAACAACAAAGTAAAAATACATTACAATACAAAACGAAATATCATTACATTACACATCACAATAGAATGCCCTGGACCAGACGTATAAATGAACATGCAGGGCGCCCTAGGGGCGAGTTCGCCCACCACATGATTTTCCCCTTTGCTGTGATTGGATATAAGTTTCGCTGATGATGTAATGACAACCTACCCCTAGTTAAAAACATATGTTGGCGAGAGATCATGTACTCGGATTCACAGAAACTTACGGTAAATTATCCGTTTTGAGGCCATTTGAGTAAAAAAAAATATTTCAGATTTCTTGTATTTTTTATAGACATTCAGGAATGTAGTAATAATAAGTATTGTTATTAGAAAGGTGTGATATTTGCCGATTGAAAAATGCCGTTGATACTTAAACGTAGGTTGTACAAGAAAATTGCAGCCCGTGGGGCAAGTTCGCCCCCTTTGCGACGGGGCAGGTTCGCCCATGGAGCTCTACACGTTAACCACTGAATAAGGAAGCAGATTATTTACTATGTAGATAATGCTGAATCATTTTGCATGATTTCATACAAGTCAACAAACAAATGCATATGATAAAGTTAACGCCTTAAAGAATCCTCCATCGAAACAAATGTTAACAAATGCCCTATTTTACAAAATATTTGGAATATTATATTTTGTATATCTATATTTTATATATCACTGTTTTCCTTATGGGCGAACTCGCCCCGTCTAACGGGCGAACTTGCCCCGGGGTGGGGCAGGTTCGCTCTGCAGCGGAAATTTTTTTCACGGCCCGTCTTTTTCAAAACCATGTGCATGTCCTCGATGAAAATAGGATATACGGTAGATATTACCTGGGCCTTTATCCATGATAAAGCACGACATTCTTGCTAAAGAAAGGACGGCTCTAGAAGAGCGAGAACAAAAATGGTGCGAACTCGCCCCGCTCTCCCCCATAAATATACAAATGGTCAAAGGTTAAAAAAAAATTAAATAAGTCTGTATTGCACATCAAAAACTGTTACTTTTACCCCGAAATAGAAATTAGTGAAAACTGTTGCTTGCATACCCCAAAATAAAAGTTGAATGAGAAAATTAATTAAATTACAACGAAGCTTAACATAACTTTCAAATTATGGGTGTAGCAGTGCTGAAAAAGGGCAAATGGATATAATGGTATTACAACTTTGATTAATAAATTGTAAATTTCATTCAATTCATTCTAACAAAAAAAATTAAAAATAATACAACAAAAATATTTACTGATAAAAGGGATTAGCATGTGCCACATCGTGTGTGTACAACAGGGGCCCCGGCACACTCCACGAAGACAAAGCACCAGAGGGGCAGAGCATTTCGTGAACAATGCGCCGCCCCTGCAATGCCCCGTCCACGCGAAACGCGCCGACGCCACTGGTGAACCATGTTGTGTAGTAAGCGTTTGTCAATTCTGTATATTAGACTGGTTCCATTTCTGAAAAAGAGCCCGTTTTAAGGCTCCCAGCGGCATTTTGGGGTAAAAGCTGGGAACCAGACTGTTTAACATAATTCAAGTACCCTGAATTCAATAAACCCGGTTCCCAAGCGAAATTCTGGGTTTTTGACCATCTAATTTGCATAAACAAAATGACCGCCACATTTCCACTGTTGGACATGTCGGAACAAATTTTTGTAGTCACTTTGTAACAAGCAAAGGAAATAAAGAAATAAAAGTTAATATAAATAATGTCAATATAAAAAAAAATTATATGCCATTTCTGAGACATTTAGCGGACCAATGTATTCATTAATATGCAAATTACGTGACGCCATTGAAGAAAAATGAGTTTCCTACATAAATATAAGTTTTTAACATAAAATAAGACTTTTAAATACATTAATCGATGTTGTGAGGATGGAATAAATACAAAGCAATGTATTTCAGAAAAAAAATGGCGTTAGCACTATAAAAATGTGTGATTTAGGCCATTTGCATGTAATTTGCATAAACAGAATAACTACCACTATGTCATACTTGGACGTTTCCTGAACCGTATTTTACTGCAATTACTCTGTAATAAGATAAGCACAAATGAATTAACAAGTGTCTGCAACCATATGTTAAGGTTAGATTATGAAATTTAGACATTCTAATGTAAAATAAATAACACTTATGAATATGCAAATTAGTGACAGTATATCTTTCTAATGTCTTTGTAAGCTAGGTAAGGAAATAATAATGCCGCATGTTGTTCACGTTTCTCACTTGTCCCCGGTGATTGCTAAGATCAATGTGAAAGAAGAAATGGAATAATAATTCTGGCGCACGGAAGTAATAAAGGTGCGAAGAAAGCGGGAATAATGAGTAGCCCAATTATTAGGCAAAGGGGATGTAGCGGTTCCGATTGCAACGGGGACTAGCTGACCAACTGCCCACATAAAGAGCGTATGCTTACATTTACTTATGATAATAAAATAAATGTTCTTTAAAAAAAAATCTCGTGTAAAAGTGTTAATTAAAAGTGGTTGTGTGTAATGATTTTGGTGATAACTTCAAATAATCGGTATTCTTTTGTTTAATATAACTCTTTGATTATGATAAGTGCCATAAAATCAGTTTCCAACATGCTACATAAATAATCAAACCACGTGATTTGGTGTATCCAATCAACGATCGAGAAAGTATTTGTTGATTTTTTACGTAGTAGACTGGTGCCATTTCTGAAAAAAGAGTCCTTTTTAAGGCTACTAGCGGCATTTTGGGGTAAAGGCTGGGAACTGGACTTTTATACATTATTCGAGTACGCTGAATTCACTCGGTTCCAAAACGAAATTTGGGAGTTTTCACCATCTAAATTGCATAAACAAAATGGCTGCCAAATTTCCACTTTTTGACTTGTCAGAACAATTTTTATAGTCACTTTGTAACAAACAAGGGAAATAATTGAATAAAAGTCAATATCTGTAATTTCAATATCAAAGAATAGAAATATGACATTTCTGAGATATTTAGCGGACCAAAGTATTCATGAATATGCAAATTACGTGACTTCATCGATGAAAAATGAATTTCCCACATATACTATGTAAGTTTTTGACATCAAATAAGACTCTAAAATATACTTATTGATGTTGTGAGGGTAGAATAAATACAAAGCAAATACATTTAAAAAATGATTTGGCGTAAACACTGTAAAATGTGTGATTTAGACCATTTGCATGTAATTTGCATAAACAGAATAAACACCGCAATGCCATCCCTGAACCATTTTTTTTTACTATACAGTTACTCTGTAATAACACAAATGAATTAACAAGTGTCTTCAACTATATTTTAAGGTAAGATTATGAGATTTAGATATTCTAATGTAAAACGTAATAAACAACACTTCTGAATATGCAAACTTGTGACAGTTATTAATAATCTCTCAGCCTAATGTCTTTGTAAGCTAGGCAAGGAAATGTAGTTCCCTTTTCCAAATTACCCCGGTGATTAGCGGTTCCGATTGTTACGGGGACTAGCGGACCAGCTGCCCACATACAGAACGTGTGCTTACTTAAAATAAAATATCCTCCCTGCTCAAAAGTATTGCAACATACACTATAACGCATGCATTTTGAGTGGAAGGAGTCTTTCAATAATAACTTCCTAGTAAAGCTTATTATTGAGAAAAAATTATTTGAAAAGAAATTAATGAATATTCTTTCTCCTATCTTCTCCAAGGCGGAGAGATTATATATCAAATGCAGGCGCACCCACGGCAGAGGGCTGGAACTTCTACTTTCGCCTTCCTATAAGAGTGATGGGGTGTTAATTCACATTAGCATAGTAATTTGGTTTCAATTTCCCGTGAAACAGTTTGTATGGTTTGGAAAGACTTCCAACAAACAAACAAAATGCCAATATATATAAGGAGGGTAAATGCTCTGAAAAAAAAATCCCGTGTAAAAGAAGGTTTACTTAAGAGTGCTCGTGTACAATGTTTTTGGTGATATCATTCAAAATAATGATCGGTCTTCGTGATTTTTATGCAACTCTGTGACAATTAGTCTAGTGTCGACACTTGTGTTCAGGCTTTTAGCTGCATTTTGCTGGGAACCAGACTTTTTAAACATAATTCGAGGGTGCTGAATCCGATTAACTTGGTTCCCAAGTGAAATATTGATTTGTACTATCTAATTTGCATAGCAATGTAACCATGGTAACTGCTAAAATTTCAGCTTTTAGACCCTTACACTGGTTATTTTCTCTGTAATTTTGTAGCCTTACCAGCAAACATGACCAATCTGACACATAAAGATTTAGTTTGTGAATCAAAGAATCAGACAAGCATAATTTAAAAAGTTAAAAGTGGTACACAAATGTGTAAATATATAAATTATATGCAAATTAGGGCATTTATTGCATAAAATCACATGTATTTAAATTATCAGGTAAAACTGATATAGTACATGCGTTTACCTGTCTTCTGGGAGTCTGGTCTGATATGAAAAGATATATTTTTTTTTTAAGTACAATTCTTTCACAAATACTAATAAATTGGAATTTGACTAATTTACATAAATATCACGACTGTCTATCAATCATTTACGAAAACAATTTGATTGCAAGTACTTTGTGTATAATAGTCAAGCAAAATACCAATCAATTCATTTCTATACAGACTATTAAGAAAACATTTTGGAAGTGATATGTGTAAAAGAAAAGTAATTTAGAGTGTGCAAATTAGCTTTACTGTTATTAAGGATAAATAATTTATGTTCCATTTAAATCTATAGGTACCGTACCAGTATGGTCAAGGATAACCCGTGTTTTGACGGTAACACGGAATAATAATATTTCTCTCATAAATTGTGGTACACAATTCTCATAAATGATATTTATTTACAGCAAGGGCGTAGGCTGGGGGGTGCACTTTGCTTTCGACGCCTGATTTTCTAAACTTTAGTTCCACTTCCCTAAGATGTGCACCTCCCTGTTTCACCTCCCCGAGATGTGCACCTCCCCATGCCCAAACCAGCCTACGCCCTTGTACAGTATTTGCATAAACTGAACACATGCATAAGCACTTTAAGCAGTTTGTTACATACATGTATATCTATAACTTCAACGATGAAAACATGATAACCAACCAAGTTTCAATTCGAATGTTTTGAAGATCAGGTGAAGGAAGTATACCACTTCGCCTTTATTTTTACATAATTCAAATGAATGATATTCGGCAACCTATTTTACATAATTTGCACAAACCAAACGGATGTATATCCAAGCTAGCCTCTTTTTAGCCGTTTTCTGATTTCCAGAAGAAAGTATATTGTGGCAAGCAAAACATACGGTGTCCTCGTTTTATCAATTAGAAAATGAAGTTGATGTCCATGTGTTAATTAATATTCATAAGTATGCAAATTAGTGGATATCTCCTGTCACAGATAAGTAATCCGGCACTTATCAATGTTAAATGGTCTGCTGAAGTAACAAGGACATTTCTGAAAAAATACTGTCCATATTATTTGCATATTACCAAGTTTTTGTAAATGCTATACTTATGTGATTAGCTGAAGTAGCAAATACATCCCCCCCCCCTAAAAAAAAAAAAATGCTGTCACTCTTTTTGGCAAACTACCAAGTTTTGGTAAATTCCACTTATTTATTTTAGTTTCCATCGTTTACATTTGACAAAATTGTTACTTAGCGTACATTTTGACTATATGTTTTGTGTGTATTATTTTAATATTTGATACATGTTTATATATCTATTTCATTACGATTTGTATTATTTCATCATTGTTATGTGTTAATTGTATTGTCTGCAGGGCCCCTTAGCAGCCTAGTTTTTTATGACCTGAAGGGCTGTCCTGCATATGGAAATCCGAAATAAACAAATGAATTATGTAATTAATCAATTAATTTATAAATGAAAAATAAATTAATATCTTATAAAAGAATTTGGACTAGCAACTTTCTGTTATGTCCCTTTATCGATGCAATCAATTAAAGGTAAATGACATGATTGGGGGTAGTCCTCAACTTGGGCTGAAACTACTCTAGAATCAAGTAAACTATGCCAGGATTATCCTGTGAAAATCTTGTAGTCAAATGTTGACTCATTCCAGAATAACTATCGTTCCTCCTCATTCAAACCGATGTGTTCTTTCTAGGATCTTTTTTATCATCCGGAAAAATAAATACTTAGTATTCTTCATTGTGCTGATCTCCTTAAGAAATCAAATTACAGACAAATTCCTTCTAGCTTGAGATTTCATTCCAGATTAGTGTAATATTGTATTCATTCAACTCATTGTTCTCTGAGCATTTCAAAGTGTTCCAATGAATGTCACTAACCTTTAATGCCTGTGCTCATAATTTTTAATTAGGTAAGAAAACAAGGTGCAAACATATTTGATGGTCTTATTTCACAAATTATAAGTATATGCGGTGCTAATTAAAAAAAACACCATTGCAGAAAAATAATACATTTAATAAATGTTAGTATGCTTAGAATATTGTGTAACGTTCCGGACATCAAAATTAAGTCAATAATCTATTATATCATACAGGATAGTTTACAACTAGGGCTTCTGAATTAAATGCCTGTAAACTTAAAATTAATTTCTAGGCCCATTGCATGGGTGATAAAGTTTTTTGTGTTGAGTTCACTAGTTTAAACTTAAGTTTGAAACGCGAATATAATATCACAAATCTAGATCCTCTTCAGTCTGATAAAGTTCAGGATGTCTTAAGATGTGTAGACAGTTTTCTTTGTATTTAGGCCTATGCTATGTGAAGGAAAAGTTTCATAGTTTTCAAGCCTCACTACAGAAAATGATTACTAACCAACTAGTTTGTGTGTTTTGCGTGCTTTTCTCCAAAATCATTGGTGCAAAATTTATATGGTTGGGGTGTCGATCCATTTTTCGGATGGGTTACAGAATTAGAAAAAGACCGAAAGAGACCGAGACCACAACACTGAATTAAATAATAAAAATACGGTTGACTAGATGTAAATCCAATATGAAATTAATTCTTCAATTGGTATAAAAATTTAAATGATGACATAAAGTGTATGAAGCTTTTTCCTATGTTGTCAAAAATACTTATTTTTGAAACATATTCCCCGACAATAATTAATATAGTATAGAAATAATTGTCAATTCCTAATTATTTATTTTCGATATAAATATTCGTCAGTATGTTGATTTAAAATTTTTTTAACATAACTCTCAAAACGTTTACCATGATACTTCGGCGTCATGCATGTTTTCTTGGTAAATTCGAGACAGATTACTTCATTACTTGTCTGTACTCTGTAATAGAGAATTTCCACTGAATTGCATATGTTTGAGTACCTGTATTATTAACACTTATTGTACCATACATACATACACATCAGCTCTATTTTCTGATTGTGATAACTTACATACCTTATAATGTTTGTTTGCGACATTACACGATATTCTAGAAAAGTATTCAGACAGGACAAAATTTGCTAATTATGTTTCCATGTGTTTGGTTTATGCAAATCATAAAAATTAGGTTGCCGAAATATCATTTGTAGGACCTACGTAAAAGTTATGTCAGAACTGTCCTAACTCCTTCATCTGATCCTCGTAATGTGCTCAATTTGGATATCGTGTTTCTATGGTTATATGTGGAAATATTTGTGACAAATTGTTAAAATGACTGAGTATGCCTGCGGTTGGTTTATGAAAATTATGTAAAATTAGATGGTAAAAATAGATGGTTAAAAAGACAGAAATTGTTTTTCTTTTATAGCAAATTTGCATATTTAAAGTTGTCTTTTTACAATCATTACTTCCAGGATATTTCAATGATAGTCTGTAAACTTCAAAATGTAGATGTAGAAATACTAACATGCAGTACATTAGTGCCTGAAAGGTCTAGCATAAAACATTAAGTTTCTGTCAGGTTTCGAAAAAGGTTTCCAGTTCCCCGACCAATCAGGTAATACAAGCACAATCAGAATCCTCAAAGAAATAAAGGAAAAGAATCCTCTTATTTGCAATTTTTCATTGCTTTAATAAACCTGCAAAAATTAGCATAATTGATTTCAAATTTGACCGTAAAAGATCTCCATAAAGCCCTATCAGATAAAACAAAGAGAATCAAGTTCCTCAAGAAAATAAAGGAGAAGTGGCTTTTTAGTGACTTTATAATTACCATAATTATTTGAGTTCAAAATTCTGTGTAAAACACTGAAATGCCTTACCAAGCCTCATTAGATTTATTAGATAAAAGAAACGGAATCAAAGTCCGCCAAGAAATACAGGAAAAATAGCGTTTTCTATTTATTTTTAATAAAATTTGCATAAATTAGCATAATTAATGAATTTCACAATTGTATGTGGAAGTTCGTAAGCCCTTATCCAGCTTCATCAGTCTGAGCAATCAGAATCAAAATTGATGAAGAAATAACAGATCAGTAGCACTTTTTATAGTTTAAACACACACACACACACACACACACACACACACACACACACTCACGTGGACATACAAACACAGACACATACACTCGCACACACGCACGTGAGTACGAAGCCCGTTTCACAGTTTCCTCGCGAACTTCATTCGATAGGGACAATTAAATTGGTATACTTGACGATACACTGTGGCCGAGAAAAAAGGGATACTACAGTTACAAAAATGGTGATATTTCCCTATATCAGTCAAGAAAATTTACTATTTTCCCCTTTCATCTGATGACATGTTCTTTGCTGAGCAATTCAACACTGAGGTCCTCAATTTTTATTCAGTACTTTTCATTTTGGAAGCATTTTGCAAAGCAGTGCATTTCAGCTTTTCTAGCGGAAGCGGTAATGAGGCGTCCGAATGGCGTCCCATAGAAATTGCACGTAAACTGGCGCGCAAATACTAAATTTACATTGGTTCACAAAACCGTCCTTAAAATGAAAAGTACCCAAACAAAATAGATGATCTTGGTGTCATTCTACTCACGAAAATGTAGTCTATCAGATGAACTAAATAAAGATGAGCAATTAATTGTGAATTAACTTATAACTGTTCCGTTATTTGCAGTCAAATTGTATAAATGAGTGGCAAACTTTCAAATTGGCACTCATTGTATTTATGTAAATTAGGTAGTCAAATTCCAAATTATGAGCACTTTTTGCCAGATTTTTTCTACAAAAATACTTTTCTACATTATCTCACTCCCAACACACAGGGAAATTATCAAGTTAACCTGATTGTTTACACATACCCTCCCTACTCAAAAGTATTGCAACATACAATATAACGCATACATTTTACGTTGAAGGGGTCTTTCTAAAATGATGTCCTAACTTCGTTTATTATATTGGAAAATTACAATTTTTTAAAAAATAAATCAATGAATATACTTTCTCGTTCCTTCTCCAGGGCGGAGAGATTATCAGATGCAAGCGCGCCCACGACAGAGGGGATGGAACATAAATTTTAACCCTTTTTTTTTTGCTCCCCGTAAGGGTGGGGTGTTAATTTACACTAGCATCGTAATTCGGTTTCAGATTACCAATGAAACGGTTTTAATGGTTTGGAAAGACTTCCAGCAAACAAAAAATGTCACTATGATCCTCTGAAGGGGTCTCAGAAAGAAGACCACACCCCTCGAAGACGGAAGTGACCTCCTATCTTCATAAGACAGTGGTAAGGAGGAAACGCGCCATATTTTGAACAAGACCTCTTCAAGATATAATTTCTTACTCTTTTTTCATTCTAAAGGCAGTTTTACTATTGTCAAAATCTATAAAATTTAACTTGTCATGAGACTTTCGGTACACTGGATATAATGATGCGAAGAAAAAGCCATCATCTTTTATGAGTAGGCCTTATCCTCCTTGTCACTGTCTTATGAAGATAGGAGGTCACTTTCGTCTTTTGAGGGGCGTGGCTTCTTTCTCTGAGACCCCTTCAGAGGAACACATTGATATTTTTTGTTTGCTGGAAGTCTTTCCAAACCATCAAAACCGTTTCATTGGTAATATGAAACAGCAATTACTAGGCTTAGTGTGATTAACACCCCACCCCTATAGGGAGGCGAAAAAATGTTGAATTTTATGTTCCATCCCCTCTGTCGTGGGCGCGCCTGCCTTTAATAATCTCTCCGCCTTGGAGAAGGAACGAGAAAGTATATTCATTGATTTCTTTTCAAATAGTTTGTGATTTTCCAATAATAAACGGAGTTAGGACATCATTTTAGAAAGACCCCTTCGACGTAAAATGTATGCGTTATAGTGTATGTTGTAATACTTTTGAGTAGGGAGGGTATGATTGATGCAATTTATTTTCTATAATAAATGTGGCAATTTGCATATCATTTGCATAATATGTTTAGCAAATATTACCTCAAAAACGTCTTCATCATATTTTCTAGTCAGCAAACTAAATGTCTATAGGTCATTGTGGTAAATCCGGGTACATAAAAATAGAGGAAATGTACGAGTAAGGGTCCAAAAAAAAAAAATTGGTGATTACATTGTTATGCAAATTAGATTGCTAAAAACTCAAAATTTCGCTTGGGAACCGGTTTTATCAGATTCAGCACCGTCGAATTATGTTAAAAAGTCTGGCTCCAAACTTTTACCCCAAAATGCTCCAAGACGTCATATTTTCGGGAAATGGAACCAGTCTATATAGCGTGTATGTGCGTGTAAGTGTGTATGTGTGTAAATGTGTGTGTATTGTGCGTATTGGTGTTTGTAGAAAAAATGTGTGTGTGTGTGTGTATGGGGTGTGTGTGTGTGTGTGTGTGTGTGTGTG
>JZLH01S0614200.1:0-16096 GCA_001188425.1 Eucidaris tribuloides
TGTATCTGCTAATTTTTCAGTCTTTATAACCATTAAAACCGAGCACTTAAGAGCTTTAATATATACAGGTGCGCGAATTGATAGTTCCATAATTTGACTAACCACATAATGAGTAACGTTTTACACAGTTTCACTTACACATCCGATGAGGTTAATTATTATCGAATTTTTGTTATCCAATCGACAGGTCGGAAATAACTGGGCAATTGTACAAGAGTCTCAAAGCCTAAGTATTATTAATGTCAATTTCAGTGAATGCTGTCCGAGAAAAAATGTTATTTAGTACGTTATTTGGCAGCAATTGTCTGGTTCTATTGTTCATAAAGGTAGAAATTTGTGAAGAAATTTGTATAAAAGATTTATAATAAATTCCTAATGGATTTAACTAATAATTTAATTGATGTACCGATAGAATAAAATACTGCAAAAACAACTAAATTTTCAGTTGCTTCTTGTTTACCTTGTACTCCGCTTATTTGATAATTTTGTATGATTGTAGCGACTTTTGATGCCGTGTTTCTCTTTTTCTAAATACCACGTGTATTGTAAGATGTATTCTTGGACTCGTATGTGTGTTGTATTGTCTTGTGTAGTGTAGTGTGTCTGTCGTGTGTGTGTATGTTGTGTTTCCGTGTCGTGTGTATGGCATGTATGTGTGTGGTTAATGTATAGGCGTTGCCAGTTTCTCTGCTTTAGTTGGCGCTGATTTTTGTGCATGCCCATCATCAAAAACGGATAGTATCCATAAACGACATAAGCACAACTAAATTACCACCAACACGATGGTACTGTGCGGTAAATTTTGGTTCACTCTGATATGGCTAATTGCGGCACAGTAGCATTTAGAGCAACGCTTGTTTGAGAGCACGAAAAGGCTTACGGCATATTTCAATGCATTCCATGACGTTCTCAATAAGCTAAGCTATCCCGGATTAAGATTCGGTCCTTGAAAGTTCTATTTCCGTTATCCACAATTGACCATAATTATGGACTTACTAGTCATGGCTAGTGGCCTAATACTAAGTACGCTTCTTTGTATAAGCTTCGTGGTTTGCAAACAACAGATCAAATCAGGACATTATTAACTAAGCAAAGACTCAGTGTATTTTTGAATAACTAGCTAATTGCACCAGAGCGATCCAAAGACCAAAACGTCAGGAAGTCCATATCTATTAGCTGATTGGTTCTAATACCTAACACCTGATGCCCTTACAGAAGTTGCCAGCGTGTTTATTAGACTATCGATAAAGGATCGACCATAAAACGCCCCACATTCCACGCCGTATGGAACATGTACGGTCCTGGTTAACGTTTTTTTACTAAAGCAATACTAGTTTTCTCTAATCGAAATAACACTATCAGAAGATCATCATTCGGATTATTGTATTGTTTCAGTTATACAAAGACTTCTGCGGGGAATTCAAAAATCACAAACTTCATAGGTGTTTTTACTTGGAGCAGTACAAAGAAACTGCGGAATACAAATTCTAGATATTCCCTTTAAAAATGAATGAGTGGAAATATGTGACTGCACCAATACTCTGCAAGAAATTTGTCAAGCCAATATGGGCAATTCCAGCGTTTACAACACCAAGACATTGCGAATCTCTCAGGCTGCGATTTTTTTCAGCAAATTTGGGGGACTTATCTCTGAAATCATCACTATCACGTCTGAACTATTTGTGCAAAGGTCACCCTGCACCGTGGCAACAGTTTGAATTTGAAGAAGTTTCTATTCTATCATTTGGTAGTTATTCATATTACACATAATCATTTGCCGTTACATGTTTGTAACAAGCAAGATGCGTTTGGAACACTGGTATCACTAATTTGCATGTGAAATTTCACTATCGGGGCGATTGTTTATCGGTATCGGCGCAGCAGATAGCCATCAGCACAATGAAGTTGGACAGCAAATTCCAAGCCATTGTGGAAAATTGCGTTCCCATCACGCAGAAGTCCTTTATACAGCTAGGATGGCTTGCAGTGCCTGCTATCAATTTGCATATGAACATTGCATCCGACAGTTAGTCGGTCTGATGGGTATCATCGTCAACTCAGAGCCATCGTATGGTTACTAGCAGATAGCCATCTGCAGTACACCATACCACAAAGCCATGCGGGAAATGTACCATCAGCAGCCATAGCGTATTGCGGATATTGCTTCTTGATGGTATCTAATTTGGCATGTGAATTTTTTGCCGCCTATTAGTGTGTACGTAATGTGATATACATATACTTAAAAGACAGAAGGCAATACACTGTAACACTCTTACGAGATTCCTACACGTTTCCTGTTATCATGTGATTTAGAGTCTCTTTGATTCGACTTGGAAATAGTTATACAAGCGGAAAACAGATTCGACTTTAATAATCGTTTGTCACTTTATTTTAATACCCTTTAAAAGAAAGAGTGAAACTTATGCTCACTCTTGAAGACAGGTGAATGAATTCAGAAAAAAAAATTAAGAAAAAATAATTTTGGAGTGAATCTATTGTGTGTTTCCACTCCATGAAACTGTCTCCTCTGAAGTATCTTCCCTCTCTTTTGTGATTGATTCCTTCCTCTTTTCACGTTATATCGCACAAAAGTGATAGCAGTTTTGAATGGTTAATTGCATATATGTCTAATTGGTCACTATTCTTAAGGTGCAGGATCAAAGTATCCGAAGCTAAAAATCAATTCTTCTGTATAATTGGCATTTATAAAGGTCTTTTGCCCGACCACAAAACAGTTCTCGCACAACACACAACACATACACACACACCACACACACACACACACGCATACGGATCTGAACATGACAACACACTACACACAACAATTAGTTATTCAACCCACACATACACACCTAGTTCCACAAAACACACACACCGACACACACCAACACACCACAATCGACACACACTAACACGATAATTCTTTTACCGCTTTCTGAAACACCCTGACTTCCACGAAACACGAGTCAGTTCAACAACCCACACCGACACCACCATCCACCAACCCACCAGGAAATTATCTACCTGGGTTTGCCACCACTCATCACTCGGGTCTCTTTGCCAACCCCAACCACCACCGGTAGCCACAAATTCACCTAGTCCACCCTTCGTACCTACTCCGTACTCATGGACACGTCAACCACACCAGCCAAAGACACAAAAGTTCATCATAATTGACCATAAAATTTCTATGGGTTCTCGTGGTCACAACACGATCATCCTCGTGGGTCATTGTGTTGCTACAGCATACAAACAACACTAAGAATTGTCTATGGTTTTCTGGCACACAAGCAACAACACGACAGTCCACACACAACACACACACACACGTCACACACCCAATACGCACACACAATACCTACCCTATTGAACCCAATACACGCGCGCCGCGCCATCACCAACACTGATCAACATCCTAACCCCATGCGACATAACGACCTTTCTGTGACCAAATAGAACATTCTATGGAGCCGCCACGACATCCACACACACACACACTATCACAACACAAATTTTCTATGGTTATGTTGAGACCAATAAAGAATTTCTAAGGACCAATACAATTTTCTAATGGTTCTGGTTTGGGAACACACACAAACAGCACCCAACACAACATCACAAGAACATCTCTATCACACAGGACCAATCAAATTTTTCTATCAGCAGTTTCTGTTGGACAATGACAATATTCTATGTTTCTGTGGACCCATAGAACAGTCTCATATCACACAGGGACCAAGTCGACACACACACACACACCAGCACACCACCAATTTTTATGGTTCTGCCACATCGAGCATCGCACACACACAACAACAGGCACACAAAGTTCCTGTGGGTTGTGCTCTACACAACACACACACACTAACACACACACAATACTAATTTTCCATGCACAATGGTCTGCTGTTGGAGCATAGAACATTTCTAATTGGACCAATACAATTTTCTACTGGGTCTGTTGGACCAATAGAAATCACATATCACATCTATTGGACCACCAAAAACACTATACATCAACACCACACTTTGCTAAGGTGGGTTCATAGCGAGCATTACGAACCACACCATAGAACATCACACCTACACTACATTCGGACCAGTACAATTTTCCTTTGGGTTTCTGGTGGTCCACAGGAAATTCCTAACTGCTGCGGTGGTGTTACGATCTACTGTGATCATTAAGATATTTCTGTGGGTTCTGGTTGCCAATAAAATTTCTAGTGACAAATACAAATATTTCTATGGGTTCCTCTCTCCTACAACAAGCAATCAGAAACACTCTGTTGACAATACAAATTTTATTGGTATTCTATTGCCAATAGATATTTCTCTAACCGACCAATACAATCCGGAACGACACAACACCCCAACATCAAATTTCTGGTTGTTTCTGTGACCAATATTCACTTTCCCCAACATGATACAACAACCAACATATCATAAGACACATACACACACACAGTGACAGACAGACAAACAAAAATACACATATCATGAGCATTTTATGACACGTATATACAAACTCAAAGCACAACCACAGTACTAGGTTGGTTGAATACAGATCATGTCAATACTGCTCTCTGATTGGTCCTTTCCCAATGAACATGGATGTAGTATCCTTTCCGGACCGAACTAAAATGGACGTTGTTTCCCCCCCCCGGGGGGGGGGCACTCGACTTAAACAAAGGATAACCCTATGTGCCGCACCAAATCAGAAATTGGGGGCTCTGGAACGGGCTTGAGCGAAAAATGGGGGTCTATGGAACTGGAGCTAATTAAAGGCTTGAGAAAACCGTCAAAATAGCTATGGGCTCCGGAACTGGCACCGAGCGGCGAAGTTTGCCGCCGTGGCTGAAATGGCAATGCTCTGTGCTGGGCGCGCAGTCGAAGCGGACGGCAATTTGGGGGTCTCTGGAAGTCTGAAAAATCACATTTTTTTCTGTTGACTTCTGAAATTGAGTGCTCTGGAACGGAAATTTGGGCTGAAAATGGGGGTCTCCAATCCGGCGCACATACGTTCCACAAATTATATTAAGTCCCCCCCCCGGGGCCCCGGGGGGGGGGGGGGAGATGTAGTATCTTTTGGAATGAACTGATTTTTAAGTGCCATTTTCACCACTCTTGCAATTCGAAATCAGCAAGTTGTGTAGAGTAAGTGTATTAGCGATACTGAATGAGTATCATTAATGGCAAAATCCATTTTCAACGGACAAAAATGATGTAGTGGCTTTTTGAAACAGCCTCTTCTATTATGCTTTATTGTGCACATGAACCCAATAGAAAGTGAAGTTAGAAACTAAATACTTCAAGGAGTGTAAGTAACCCATAGTTGCAGGGTAGTTAAAAACCTGGCATGTATTGTAGTAAATATATTAAGTTTGTATTGATGTATCCTAATTATAAGCTTTATGTTCCATGTTCATTATTATCCATGTTTATATGTTAATGTAAATACGTTTGTAGTGTCACAGTCCCCAAAAGAGGGGATCGATCAGAGTGTAATAGGAAAAAAAAAAAAAAAAAAACAATCTTAATTTATTCACATCTTATGCTAGAAAGTCATGTTTCAGTTGTGCAGCAACATATGAGAATTTAGCACTCAACACCAAATTCAAGGCATAATATTCAAATGCGAATATAAACTTTATTTTAAAGATATATGAAATTATATACATATTATACATTCATAAAATTCTTAACGACTATGTAAAAATATCTTGTAACCCTAATCAGCTGGCTTTTTTGGCTATGCTATATCGGGGGGGGGGATTCCCCCCCATCTCCCCCCCCCGAGATATCGCCGTCGATCGCGCCGAAAATCGGCACGTCACGGGTTACCCCTCATGGTATCTACAGATATGAGTTAATTACCAGGAATTGAATTTTCATATTTTATGCTAATTTATGTGTAAAATCATAGTATTAAGGCTGTAAATCACTAATTAAAGCTCTAACACTGCTAATTTTTGTATCTGACACGTCTTTTAAGGGCATTCTTTAACAGTTACTTTAAAAAAACCAGGGAGGAATCAAAATGATTTCCTATGTATTGTATTGTTTTTTCAATTTCTGATGTATTTCTTTGTTTTTCAACCTTGATTGTTTTCTATTGTTTTTTGATGAAATTTGTCGGGACCACTTTGCGGGGGGTCCATAACAGCACAAAAATTACTAATTTCAACCATAAAAGTAAAAATAATCAACATATTATGAATTTTGGCTGAAAACACATTTGTATTGGAAATGTACACAAATCACGTTTTTGAGACGATTTTTTGGGTGACATGACAAGGTACAACATGTTAGGTAACTTGGAACCGCGTACCCGGACGTCACAGAATTTGGTGTCACAAAGATGCGCGAGACATTCGAGAGTAAAGTCTGAAAATCGTGCAACTGCTTCACGCGTCGCGGACATTTTGCGCAAAGTCTTGGGGGGGGGGCGATTCCGCCCCAGCCTTTTTAGGGTTAATGTTTTGTTTGCTGTCTTAATTATTATCAGAAGTTATACTGCGCGTGATATACAGATGTAATGTAATACATGTTTCGTTTATTTCACAGGGCTGTTTCAAGCTGTATGCTTGGAACTGTGTATGAAACCATAACAGACACTTATTCCGTGAAACCAAAGAAATAACTTGTGAGCAATTATACCATTGTTGTTAAAGTGTTTAATAATATCTTTTTCAAAACTCGCTGAACACTCTACAGTTGAGAGAAAACTAGGAGCTTGGAAATTGTGAAGTAATAAACGTTACGTTGGAGAATGATAACTCTACCTTTTATAACAACATACATACAGGTGGAATACAGGCTCATTGTTGTTTTATTGCTACTCAGAGTTTCAGTCACGGTGCAATCATCACGCAATACCAAACGACAGCCAAAACTTTGTGCAGTTCAGATGAACACGAGTTTTGTGCAGAGCCCAATATTATGCAGAGAGAAGTGTGAATGTTGCTATGGTGTACATAGCACACAAGAAATCTGAAATTGAGTTAAATGTTCAATAGAGTGTTAAATAATTCTAGATACTATGAAATGACTAACAAAACCATAGTACAATTTATACATGTACTTTCTATCACATGCATGAAAAGCTATGGAAAGTTATGGATTATGTTTTGTGCACAATATTGGGCTGTTAATGCATTCATAAAGAGGCTATATAAATTACCTTCTGAAATTACACAAGTTTAACTTATTTTCATGGCAACATTCAGAGACAATTTTTATTTTTTTTTTCAGTAGTGATTGCTTGTCGGCAGTCAATACAGACAATTTCTCAGTCACACAAAGGTTGAATTTCTTTGATGGCTGTATGCTTTACCTTGTTTAGCGATCAATAGACCACTTGGAGTGAGGTGTGTCACGTCGCTTCGTATCCCAGATGTAGTGGATAACTCCGTGTCGTGTCGGTATCTTTCATGTCTGAAGGATTGGAGGTGGTGGTTGTTATGTCTGGATTTGAAGGGGGGTCTCGGTGAGGCCAATGTACACTTTCAGTGTATCTGCATGGTCCACTAACTTCAGCTTTGTAAATGACGAGTCATATCCCAAATCATCCTTGAAAATTCCAATTTTGGATTCAAAAGCAGGAAATGCCTGACACAAATGAAAGAACTCTAGCCATTTAAAGATATGCTGCATAAGATAGAGAATCAAGAAAATCTAGATGCTTTAGCAATGTCTCATATGATCGAATCGCAAGAAAATCTCAAAAACAGACATCAGGAAGATCCAAAGCTCAAGAAAGTTGCTGATTCCTGCGGACAAAACAAGGAACCTGTAAGAGATGGATCACCCTCGAAAACTTCTTCAGGAAAATATCACCGATCGGAGCGGTTACGCGGATCACCAATTCGTCTAAGTGACGAATTAAAATCTAGTTCAATTTAAAATTTTGTGCACCTTTCTGTGCATATTCTTGTGCTCCGTGCTAAATGCACGTTCATCTAAATTGCACGTTTCCACTGTCTTCTGTTATCATATTGCCTGTTAATCGCATCGTGCATAAACTGAAATAAGTAGCAAAACAAAAACAAACTAGAGAAGTTCGACTGCGCGCAGTCGATGGGTATGCCTCCGCCCAGCGCGCCCACTATGTAGCAGCTAACAAGCTAAAATATATCAACAGTTAGCAGTACTCCTAACTGAAGTTATAAGTTTTGACACAATGTTCATTGACCTTTGACCCTTAGCCCTGACCTTTGACTCCTGTGACTCTACCAAAATATTTGTCTTTTGGTTTTGAATCTAACCGCCAAATTACATCAACCGTGAGCACTCTTAACTGAACTTATAGGCAGAAAATGGCATTTTGGGACAAAGTTCATTGACCTTTGACCCTTGACCTTTGTATCTGCTAATTTTTCAGTCTTTATAACCATTAAAACCGAGCACTTAAGAGCTTTAATATATACAGGTGCGCGAATTGATAGTTCCATAATTTGACTAACCACATAATGAGTAACGTTTTACACAGTTTCACTTACACATCCGATGAGGTTAATTATTATCGAATTTTTGTTATCCAATCGACAGGTCGGAAATAACTGGGCAATTGTACAAGAGTCTCAAAGCCTAAGTATTATTAATGTCAATTTCAGTGAATGCTGTCCGAGAAAAAATGTTATTTAGTACGTTATTTGGCAGCAATTGTCTGGTTCTATTGTTCATAAAGGTAGAAATTTGTGAAGAAATTTGTATAAAAGATTTATAATAAATTCCTAATGGATTTAACTAATAATTTAATTGATGTACCGATAGAATAAAATACTGCAAAAACAACTAAATTTTCAGTTGCTTCTTGTTTACCTTGTACTCCGCTTATTTGATAATTTTGTATGATTGTAGCGACTTTTGATGCCGTGTTTCTCTTTTTCTAAATACCACGTGTATTGTAAGATGTATTCTTGGACTCGTATGTGTGTTGTATTGTCTTGTGTAGTGTAGTGTGTCTGTCGTGTGTGTGTATGTTGTGTTTCCGTGTCGTGTGTATGGCATGTATGTGTGTGGTTAATGTATAGGCGTTGCCAGTTTCTCTGCTTTAGTTGGCGCTGATTTTTGTGCATGCCCATCATCAAAAACGGATAGTATCCATAAACGACATAAGCACAACTAAATTACCACCAACACGATGGTACTGTGCGGTAAATTTTGGTTCACTCTGATATGGCTAATTGCGGCACAGTAGCATTTAGAGCAACGCTTGTTTGAGAGCACGAAAAGGCTTACGGCATATTTCAATGCATTCCATGACGTTCTCAATAAGCTAAGCTATCCCGGATTAAGATTCGGTCCTTGAAAGTTCTATTTCCGTTATCCACAATTGACCATAATTATGGACTTACTAGTCATGGCTAGTGGCCTAATACTAAGTACGCTTCTTTGTATAAGCTTCGTGGTTTGCAAACAACAGATCAAATCAGGACATTATTAACTAAGCAAAGACTCAGTGTATTTTTGAATAACTAGCTAATTGCACCAGAGCGATCCAAAGACCAAAACGTCAGGAAGTCCATATCTATTAGCTGATTGGTTCTAATACCTAACACCTGATGCCCTTACAGAAGTTGCCAGCGTGTTTATTAGACTATCGATAAAGGATCGACCATAAAACGCCCCACATTCCACGCCGTATGGAACATGTACGGTCCTGGTTAACGTTTTTTTACTAAAGCAATACTAGTTTTCTCTAATCGAAATAACACTATCAGAAGATCATCATTCGGATTATTGTATTGTTTCAGTTATACAAAGACTTCTGCGGGGAATTCAAAAATCACAAACTTCATAGGTGTTTTTACTTGGAGCAGTACAAAGAAACTGCGGAATACAAATTCTAGATATTCCCTTTAAAAATGAATGAGTGGAAATATGTGACTGCACCAATACTCTGCAAGAAATTTGTCAAGCCAATATGGGCAATTCCAGCGTTTACAACACCAAGACATTGCGAATCTCTCAGGCTGCGATTTTTTTCAGCAAATTTGGGGGACTTATCTCTGAAATCATCACTATCACGTCTGAACTATTTGTGCAAAGGTCACCCTGCACCGTGGCAACAGTTTGAATTTGAAGAAGTTTCTATTCTATCATTTGGTAGTTATTCATATTACACATAATCATTTGCCGTTACATGTTTGTAACAAGCAAGATGCGTTTGGAACACTGGTATCACTAATTTGCATGTGAAATTTCACTATCGGGGCGATTGTTTATCGGTATCGGCGCAGCAGATAGCCATCAGCACAATGAAGTTGGACAGCAAATTCCAAGCCATTGTGGAAAATTGCGTTCCCATCACGCAGAAGTCCTTTATACAGCTAGGATGGCTTGCAGTGCCTGCTATCAATTTGCATATGAACATTGCATCCGACAGTTAGTCGGTCTGATGGGTATCATCGTCAACTCAGAGCCATCGTATGGTTACTAGCAGATAGCCATCTGCAGTACACCATACCACAAAGCCATGCGGGAAATGTACCATCAGCAGCCATAGCGTATTGCGGATATTGCTTCTTGATGGTATCTAATTTGGCATGTGAATTTTTTGCCGCCTATTAGTGTGTACGTAATGTGATATACATATACTTAAAAGACAGAAGGCAATACACTGTAACACTCTTACGAGATTCCTACACGTTTCCTGTTATCATGTGATTTAGAGTCTCTTTGATTCGACTTGGAAATAGTTATACAAGCGGAAAACAGATTCGACTTTAATAATCGTTTGTCACTTTATTTTAATACCCTTTAAAAGAAAGAGTGAAACTTATGCTCACTCTTGAAGACAGGTGAATGAATTCAGAAAAAAAAATTAAGAAAAAATAATTTTGGAGTGAATCTATTGTGTGTTTCCACTCCATGAAACTGTCTCCTCTGAAGTATCTTCCCTCTCTTTTGTGATTGATTCCTTCCTCTTTTCACGTTATATCGCACAAAAGTGATAGCAGTTTTGAATGGTTAATTGCATATATGTCTAATTGGTCACTATTCTTAAGGTGCAGGATCAAAGTATCCGAAGCTAAAAATCAATTCTTCTGTATAATTGGCATTTATAAAGGTCTTTTGCCCGACCACAAAACAGTTCTCGCACAACACACAACACATACACACACACCACACACACACACACACGCATACGGATCTGAACATGACAACACACTACACACAACAATTAGTTATTCAACCCACACATACACACCTAGTTCCACAAAACACACACACCGACACACACCAACACACCACAATCGACACACACTAACACGATAATTCTTTTACCGCTTTCTGAAACACCCTGACTTCCACGAAACACGAGTCAGTTCAACAACCCACACCGACACCACCATCCACCAACCCACCAGGAAATTATCTACCTGGGTTTGCCACCACTCATCACTCGGGTCTCTTTGCCAACCCCAACCACCACCGGTAGCCACAAATTCACCTAGTCCACCCTTCGTACCTACTCCGTACTCATGGACACGTCAACCACACCAGCCAAAGACACAAAAGTTCATCATAATTGACCATAAAATTTCTATGGGTTCTCGTGGTCACAACACGATCATCCTCGTGGGTCATTGTGTTGCTACAGCATACAAACAACACTAAGAATTGTCTATGGTTTTCTGGCACACAAGCAACAACACGACAGTCCACACACAACACACACACACACGTCACACACCCAATACGCACACACAATACCTACCCTATTGAACCCAATACACGCGCGCCGCGCCATCACCAACACTGATCAACATCCTAACCCCATGCGACATAACGACCTTTCTGTGACCAAATAGAACATTCTATGGAGCCGCCACGACATCCACACACACACACACTATCACAACACAAATTTTCTATGGTTATGTTGAGACCAATAAAGAATTTCTAAGGACCAATACAATTTTCTAATGGTTCTGGTTTGGGAACACACACAAACAGCACCCAACACAACATCACAAGAACATCTCTATCACACAGGACCAATCAAATTTTTCTATCAGCAGTTTCTGTTGGACAATGACAATATTCTATGTTTCTGTGGACCCATAGAACAGTCTCATATCACACAGGGACCAAGTCGACACACACACACACACCAGCACACCACCAATTTTTATGGTTCTGCCACATCGAGCATCGCACACACACAACAACAGGCACACAAAGTTCCTGTGGGTTGTGCTCTACACAACACACACACACTAACACACACACAATACTAATTTTCCATGCACAATGGTCTGCTGTTGGAGCATAGAACATTTCTAATTGGACCAATACAATTTTCTACTGGGTCTGTTGGACCAATAGAAATCACATATCACATCTATTGGACCACCAAAAACACTATACATCAACACCACACTTTGCTAAGGTGGGTTCATAGCGAGCATTACGAACCACACCATAGAACATCACACCTACACTACATTCGGACCAGTACAATTTTCCTTTGGGTTTCTGGTGGTCCACAGGAAATTCCTAACTGCTGCGGTGGTGTTACGATCTACTGTGATCATTAAGATATTTCTGTGGGTTCTGGTTGCCAATAAAATTTCTAGTGACAAATACAAATATTTCTATGGGTTCCTCTCTCCTACAACAAGCAATCAGAAACACTCTGTTGACAATACAAATTTTATTGGTATTCTATTGCCAATAGATATTTCTCTAACCGACCAATACAATCCGGAACGACACAACACCCCAACATCAAATTTCTGGTTGTTTCTGTGACCAATATTCACTTTCCCCAACATGATACAACAACCAACATATCATAAGACACATACACACACACAGTGACAGACAGACAAACAAAAATACACATATCATGAGCATTTTATGACACGTATATACAAACTCAAAGCACAACCACAGTACTAGGTTGGTTGAATACAGATCATGTCAATACTGCTCTCTGATTGGTCCTTTCCCAATGAACATGGATGTAGTATCCTTTCCGGACCGAACTAAAATGGACGTTGTTTCCCCCCCCCGGGGGGGGGGCACTCGACTTAAACAAAGGATAACCCTATGTGCCGCACCAAATCAGAAATTGGGGGCTCTGGAACGGGCTTGAGCGAAAAATGGGGGTCTATGGAACTGGAGCTAATTAAAGGCTTGAGAAAACCGTCAAAATAGCTATGGGCTCCGGAACTGGCACCGAGCGGCGAAGTTTGCCGCCGTGGCTGAAATGGCAATGCTCTGTGCTGGGCGCGCAGTCGAAGCGGACGGCAATTTGGGGGTCTCTGGAAGTCTGAAAAATCACATTTTTTTCTGTTGACTTCTGAAATTGAGTGCTCTGGAACGGAAATTTGGGCTGAAAATGGGGGTCTCCAATCCGGCGCACATACGTTCCACAAATTATATTAAGTCCCCCCCCCGGGGCCCCGGGGGGGGGGGGGGAGATGTAGTATCTTTTGGAATGAACTGATTTTTAAGTGCCATTTTCACCACTCTTGCAATTCGAAATCAGCAAGTTGTGTAGAGTAAGTGTATTAGCGATACTGAATGAGTATCATTAATGGCAAAATCCATTTTCAACGGACAAAAATGATGTAGTGGCTTTTTGAAACAGCCTCTTCTATTATGCTTTATTGTGCACATGAACCCAATAGAAAGTGAAGTTAGAAACTAAATACTTCAAGGAGTGTAAGTAACCCATAGTTGCAGGGTAGTTAAAAACCTGGCATGTATTGTAGTAAATATATTAAGTTTGTATTGATGTATCCTAATTATAAGCTTTATGTTCCATGTTCATTATTATCCATGTTTATATGTTAATGTAAATACGTTTGTAGTGTCACAGTCCCCAAAAGAGGGGATCGATCAGAGTGTAATAGGAAAAAAAAAAAAAAAAAAACAATCTTAATTTATTCACATCTTATGCTAGAAAGTCATGTTTCAGTTGTGCAGCAACATATGAGAATTTAGCACTCAACACCAAATTCAAGGCATAATATTCAAATGCGAATATAAACTTTATTTTAAAGATATATGAAATTATATACATATTATACATTCATAAAATTCTTAACGACTATGTAAAAATATCTTGTAACCCTAATCAGCTGGCTTTTTTGGCTATGCTATATCGGGGGGGGGGATTCCCCCCCATCTCCCCCCCCCGAGATATCGCCGTCGATCGCGCCGAAAATCGGCACGTCACGGGTTACCCCTCATGGTATCTACAGATATGAGTTAATTACCAGGAATTGAATTTTCATATTTTATGCTAATTTATGTGTAAAATCATAGTATTAAGGCTGTAAATCACTAATTAAAGCTCTAACACTGCTAATTTTTGTATCTGACACGTCTTTTAAGGGCATTCTTTAACAGTTACTTTAAAAAAACCAGGGAGGAATCAAAATGATTTCCTATGTATTGTATTGTTTTTTCAATTTCTGATGTATTTCTTTGTTTTTCAACCTTGATTGTTTTCTATTGTTTTTTGATGAAATTTGTCGGGACCACTTTGCGGGGGGTCCATAACAGCACAAAAATTACTAATTTCAACCATAAAAGTAAAAATAATCAACATATTATGAATTTTGGCTGAAAACACATTTGTATTGGAAATGTACACAAATCACGTTTTTGAGACGATTTTTTGGGTGACATGACAAGGTACAACATGTTAGGTAACTTGGAACCGCGTACCCGGACGTCACAGAATTTGGTGTCACAAAGATGCGCGAGACATTCGAGAGTAAAGTCTGAAAATCGTGCAACTGCTTCACGCGTCGCGGACATTTTGCGCAAAGTCTTGGGGGGGGGGCGATTCCGCCCCAGCCTTTTTAGGGTTAATGTTTTGTTTGCTGTCTTAATTATTATCAGAAGTTATACTGCGCGTGATATACAGATGTAATGTAATACATGTTTCGTTTATTTCACAGGGCTGTTTCAAGCTGTATGCTTGGAACTGTGTATGAAACCATAACAGACACTTATTCCGTGAAACCAAAGAAATAACTTGTGAGCAATTATACCATTGTTGTTAAAGTGTTTAATAATATCTTTTTCAAAACTCGCTGAACACTCTACAGTTGAGAGAAAACTAGGAGCTTGGAAATTGTGAAGTAATAAACGTTACGTTGGAGATGATAACTCCTAAACTTTTTATAACATACATACATACAAGGTGGAATACAGGCTCATTGTTGTTTTATTGCTACTCAGATTTGCAGTCACGGTGGCAATCATTGCACGCAATACCAACGACAGCCAAAATTTGTGGCAGTTCAGAAATGACAGCGAGTTTTGTGCAGACCCAATATTATGCAGAGAGAAAGTGGATGATGCAATGGTGTGACTAGCACACAAAGAAATCTGAAATTGAGTTAAATGTTCAAGAGTGTTTTAAATAATTGCTAAGATACATGAAATGACTAAACAAAACATAGTACGATTTATACATGTACTTTTTCTATCCATGCATGATGAAGCTATGGAAAGTTATGGATTATGTTTTGTGCAAATATTGGGCTGTTAATGCATCATAAAGAGGCTATATAGAATTACCTTCTGAAATTACACATTTGAAACAGATTATTTATCGATGGCAACATTCAGAGAACAATTTTTATTTTTTTTTTTCAGTATGATTGCTTGTCGGCAGTCAATACAGACAATTTCTCAGTCACACAAAGGTTGAATTTCTTTGATGGCTGTATGCTTTACCTTGTTTAGGGCGATCATAGACCACTTGGAGTGCAGGTGTGTCACGTGTGTCGGTTCGTATCCCAGATGTAGTGGATAACTCCGTGTCGTGTCGGTACTTTCATGTCTGAAGGATTGGAGTGGTGGTTGTTATGTCTGGATTTGAAGGGGGGTCTCGTGAGGCCAATAGGTACAACTTTCAGTGTATCTGCATGGTCGACTAAATCTTCAGCTTTGTAAATGAGAGTCCACTATCCAAATCATGCCTTAGAAAATCCCAATTTTGGATTCAAAAGCAGGAAATGCCTGACACAATGAAAGAACTCTAGCCATTTAAAGATAATGCTGCATAAGATAGAGAATCAAGAAAATCTAGATGCTTAGCAATGTCTCATTATGATCGAGTCCA
>JZLH01S0614204.1:0-10000 GCA_001188425.1 Eucidaris tribuloides
TGTATTGTAATTTACATACGTTTACAAATATGCTTCGATGACCAAATATTAACGTAAACCGCAAATTTAACCAATAAAGACTATGTAATTTACTTTTACGACTGCATAAAATACAATATCTGAAATTGGAAAGCACATGCCATGTTATATTCTAGATTTTTTTTTTCAAAAAAATACACAACTATATGAGTATTTTTCTTTTAACATAAATGATCTCGATGTCTCAGATTCTGTCCATGTCACATTGAAAGGGCGTTTCTTTTTTATACTTTTCTCAAGCCACTTATAGGTCAGTTTGACCTTCGCCTATTTAACCAAAGTTTAACAGTTAATTTCCGCTACAAAATTAATGTTTAAGAAACTTAATTTGGAATCTATCAAAAAATGTGACGGATTGAACAACTGATAGACTCTTAAAACCAGAAAACATTTGTGCTGCAAATTGTGAAATATAATTACAGAAAACTAACCAAACTTTGTAAGGACGATACCCGAAAAAGTTAGTTTCCAGCTGAAACAGTTGTAAGTAGCATTTGAAGCAGTTCTTTCTGTTGATATACGACTTCTAAAAAACTGTTGTCATAGACTTTGCGAAAAGAAAAATACAGTTCTGAAAACGTTCTTTGACTGTGCCCTCACTTCTACAATCTTTTGTTTGAGGGACTGTTTTACTTAATTATACCCATAAATACTTCAAAAATGACTGTATCACTTGCTTATACAGATGTGTCTCAAAAACTTGTGCAAGTAAAAACCGCCCTCTTGGTAATTAGAAAATTACTTTTGTGGCATGATGCCTTACCGTCAACGTGAAGTGCATAGTCTTTAGCTTTCAAATACCGTTAGTTTTGTTTTAATTTGCCTTTGTCTTAATCTTAAGATATGTAATTTGAATAAGAATAGGCTAAACATTGCAATTGTGCGTTTTTACTAAAATCCTTTAACATATTGCACAATTTGTTGATTCCCCCATTCTTGTTTGTTTACATTAATATCTGGAGCATTAAAACAAGCAAATGAACAAACAAATGGCATTTGAAAGCTTAACTTCGCTTCCTTGATGGTTATGCCAAGTATCTGGGTCACCAGCAGGTTATTGTATCTCATTGCCGAAGAGTGGCGCTTTTATCACTTGCCAATTTTTTTGAGACACTGCTGCAACACGCACAACAAATTGGTTCAAAGAGAAAAGCGCCCTCATTTGACAGTTAGAAAATACTATTGGACACATGCTTTACGTCACCATTAAGGGCCAAACTTCTTAGCTTTAAGATGCTTGTTTGTTTTGTTTGAATTGCTTGTTTTGATCTCGAGATATCTTGTAAAAGCAAAACGGTCGCGAATCACAACATTGTGTCAATTTTTACGGGCAAGAGGGATCTGATGCGCTTTATCTGGCTGTAGTAAATAGTGACATTATTGTGATTTTACCCCTTTGCGTGTTAAAACTTAACATATTTCAGGGATTAAAACAAGCAAACTGAACAGACACAAACAGCGCATTTGATAGCCTAAGATTATGCCCTTTGATTGGTGATGTAAGCATTGACGTCCATAAATGTTGCTTATCATTAGCTAAGAGGGCACTTTTGACTTGCACAATTTTTTTTTAGACACCACGTATAATCCGCACAATTCAACCACATAGTTACTGTGTTGAAGGACATTTGCTGAAAATTAGTTCATTGACGTGATGACCTCTTGACCCATTCAAAGATTTGCGTCCAAAGTACAAGCGTTATTGTCCTGCCTTTTGTTTCACCGTAGTACCTTGTTATCTGTACATTTCTCGTTCTGTTGCGTTTTCCCCAATAGCCCGAAACAGATAAATGCACGACTATCCGAACATAATGCTTTTACCATTGCTTCACTTGCCCACAATTTCGAAATTAAAAGTGACACGCTGCAGTGGCACAAGAAGTAACACCATTTTCCCTACTTTAATCTAGAATTTGCGCTCTTCTTCTTCCGGGAAACTGCCGTTTCAAGGTCTCCGTGTTTGGTAGACTCGTGAGCACCCAACAGTTCCAGTGCTACATATCGGCTGAAGCGGGAACATGGGCCCTTGACTCATCGTTGATGCGTAGGATGGATGGAACACCTGCTTCAAACGAATCTGCAGTCTGATGATAGCAATATAGAAAGGAAATTCTAAGCACTTTGATTATTAGGAATGAAGCTTAAATCATAAAATACTTCCAGGCAACTCAGCTACACTAAACAATGAACAAGTACTGTTATGATTATCTAACCGATGCAGCGCGGTCGCGCAATGGTCGTTTTATCGACGGCACCTGTACCCGAAGTCAGGTTTGGGTTACCCAAGAAAAAAAATTATCACTGCTTCCCCGCTGTTGTTAACGTGCCGTAATCAATTTTCAGTTGTGTCCAAAATTGCCAAACTCATGGGGACGACTGCGCTCATACTTTTTTGTGCACAACAGTAACTGACTGGTTGTTTCATGCAGTCGTTGAGCTCAAGAATATGCTCTGTAATTCCACCTTCTTCTTAACAAATTATTACTGAATATTGCTATTAAAATGTGCATGTTTACAATGACCTCATCGACATATAAATTGAAAATGCAAAGGACTCATTGCCATTCGCAACATTTTTCAAATTTTAATTTTTTCAAAATTTCTGGACCCATTGTCTTGAACAAAACTTTGTCCAGGTTTGGCTGGACAGATCATTCAATTCACCAGTGGCAATTTGGTTCGTTTTTTCCCAGTAGAGGCAGCTGGGTAATGTGCGTCGTTATAAGCTTTGCTTAGGACACGGCCAGATAACAGTAATGTGAAAATTGGCGGGGAATGCAGAGGAAAATAAAAGACTGCGTAACCGCACTATCGTCTCAAACTGCGATGACTTCTCGCCCGAATGTCACACTAGCTGTCATTTTTTGGTGTAGATTCGATTTTTCAATCACCCGCCAGTAAATGGTATTCTTTGGAGATTTCACTGTTTTTACAGGTTGTCATTTGATTTGACATATAGACACCTGATGACTAATCCGAAGGATAGCTGACAAATTTCGGGAGGTATCTGATTAGGCATACGTACATCACCAGTACGCGGGACTAAGCCACCCCAGGTAGGCTTGAAAAGGTGACCTTTACTCTTGGGAATGCTTTATAGTATGTCACATTTAATGTACAAATAAATAATAATATATGGCGAAACAAATGGAAAAGTAAAACACACTTACCTGATTCGAATGCGCCGACGCCATTTGTACCGAATTTTCGGACGCCGCTCAAATTCTCCGCGATCAATGTCATTGTACATGTACACGTAAGGCCAAGGTTCCGCGTATACGCGTACAAGCGCCTATGAATTTTTAACCCGCATACGTAAGTGCAGTGGGAGTAAAGACACTTCCCTTTGTAAGATCCTTCTGATATGCGCTACGTGGATCAGGCGGCTATCGACATGAAAAAATTGTTTTCTGTTGCCGGCTGCGCGGCGCCTGGAATATATACACTTTCCAACTTTATTTAACTTTCCTATAAGGATTTCGTTGATTTGAACATGCATGGTTTGTCTAACAACTTCGCACTATATCGCTTGCGGAAGCCGTACTGATGTTCATACAAAATTTTGTAAGATTCTAACAACCATTAGCTCATCTATCAGAGATTTTTGCAATGACCAAAAGAATAGGATAGGCGCATGTAATTTCCAAGATCGGTCTTTGGTCCTTTTTTTTTGTACAAATCTTGGAGTGTTTATGTTTCAGCTCAGTCATGATGATCTCCCTCCCGCCCTGTCATTCATGTTTGTTCTCAGTACCGTGATCCATTCTTATCCCACGAGACACTTTCAGTGTTTTCAATTACCCCATACACGTACCCGGAAATTTTTGCATAACATAATTTTCTATACCGGTCCCAAATACTGGAATGAACTTAATTCTAGTCTAAAGGGAAATAATACTCTCAGCACGTTTTAACGTAAATACGGATTAACTTTATTACTCACTTACTTACTCACTTATTACTCACTTACACCAAGAAATTCACCCACATTACACCAGTCCTTTGTTCTCTTCACTGGCTCCCTGTTGATAAGCGTGCAACATTTAAGATTCTCCTCCTTGTATATCGTACACTATCATCTGCCCCTACCTACCTCCAAGATACCCTAGATATTTATAACCCTCCGCGAAATCTCCGTTCTGCAAACTCACAAATCCTTCAGGTACCTCGAATAAAACGTAATTGGGGGGAGCGTGATTTCTCGTACATAGGCCCTACACTCTGGAACAATCTTCCTTTGTCAATACGCCAAGCAAAATCCATAGAAGTATTTAAATCACATCTAAAAACTTGCCTCTTCAATCTAACGTAATGCCTTTTTACTTACATTTATAACACATTTCCGTTCTGAATTCTGAATTATGTTTATGTTTTCATTGTACCTTTCTTTGTACTGTATGTTACTATAGTTTTGTTGTCATTTTTATGGTAATACATGTATCTATGTAAAGCGCCATGAGCATCTTCTGTTGGTGGAATGTGCGCTATATAAGAATTCACCATTATTATTATTATTATTATAAGACGGCTACAATAATCGTCGTGATTTAATGTACATATGCTGTATATGTACGCATTTATCAAGATTAGTAATATTTACCGTGTATACGTGTACCAAACTTGTTCAAATGTACATTTGGAAACTAAAGTATATATGCATGTTTGTGTGTATGTGTGTTTGTTTGGGTGGGTGTATGTTTGTGTGTTTATGTCTGTGTGTGTGCGTTCGTGTGTGCGCCCGCGTGTGTGTGCGTGTGCACGCGTAAGTGTGTGCTTGTGCGTGCGAGTTTGTGAATTAACGACTGTTGAAAATGCACGTGTGTATAAACACAGGGATGTGCACGGATAAAACCCAGGCTGTGGACAACGGGAATATTCTGCTAACCACTTTAGAAGAACATTAGACCGACACGTTTTTGTGTTTGTTCTATGTCAGGTTCCTCATTGGTACGCTAGACACCTTGCAATGACGATGCATCATTACTTATGATTTCACTGTGTTTTTTCTCTTTCTTTCTCTTTAGTTTTTAGCACACTTTCACTGTACACCCTTAATAAAATTCAACCATTTAATTTTAATTACTTAGGGGGTTTACAAGTTGTACAAGCAAAGCTTATTAGTAGCCCCCCTCATATTTCAATTTATAATACTTTTTGGTTGTATATATAAATATGTATTATCATTTTAATGAACATACACTATGTGGACGTTCAAGATGTATGTATTGCTTTATATCATTTCAGATTGTATTTTGTAATCAATGTATATTCATTTATTTTGTTATTGAAATACGAAATCAAATCAAATCAAATCAAAGGAGTCACTTTTGCTGTTTTCAATGTGTCTGGGAACTCTTCCTTTTCTAATAATAAATTGAATATATTGTACAGTATATGACATATTGCAGCTTTATTGCAATCTTACTGGCAATTTGTCATATCCGTGTGATGTGTGTTTGTGTGTGTGTGTGTGTGTGTGTGTGTGTGTGTGTGTGTGTGTGTGTGTGTGTGTGTGTGTGTGTGTGTGTGTGTGTGTGTGTGTGTGTGTGTGTGTGTGTGTGTGTGTGTGTGTGTGTGTGTGTGTGTGTGTGTGTGTGTGTGTGTGTGTGTGTGTGTGTGTGTGTGTGTGTGTGTGTGTGTGTGTGTGTGTGTGTGTGTGTGTGTGTGTGTGTGTGTGTGTGCGTGCGTTTGTGATATTGTTAGGACTCTACCTGCAAAATAAAGTAAATCTGGTGACATATTGGTCGAGATATTTAAATGAAAGTAAAGTAGCGGCCATTTCAATATCCAAATTTGAAGGAAGATAACTACTCAAGTTTGAGAAGGCAGACACCATATTTCTTTATTTATTCACCCCAATTACAATCCCTAAATCAGAACAAAGCGGACTGAGGGTAGCGATGGTTAGGCTAAGTTTCTAGACCGCTGTAGAGGAAATTGGCAACATTGACGCTGTTTAACATTGTGGAAGCCCCATTTAAAAATGTTCAAACTTTGACAATACTTTAATGGACAAATAAACACCCCGGAATTACTATAGAAAGTTAAGCTGTCCATTGCAAATGCACTGATAAATATTGTCACATGAACTAATGTCATGTAGACGAAAATTCTGTGACACTGTCACAGCAGTTTCGGGGGGGCTATAACAGTCGCTCATTAAATTTTACTTGTTAAAAGCACTTAAATCCTTTTGAACTGCAGTTGTTGTTGTTTTTTCAGAGACACTAAGCATGGAGGATCGTAGCTCAGATTTTTTTTTTATCTGGAAGTTTGCTTTGTTAAATGATGTATTTAAACAAGATTGATGTACGCAAACATGAATAAAATGAAGGAACCTCGTACATTAGACATGTTAGAACATTACGCCCCTGATTATGCGGTTGAGTATCAAAATTAAACCTTTGAATGTAAATGTTGACTGACAGATAATTCACATCGATAGATAAAGTAACATTGATCAATAGATAAAGCAGACAAACGGGATGTTTATCACAGCCTCTGAAGTACTAATGGTGCAGGGGCATCGATTCTGGGGAAGGGGGCAGTCGTTACCCCAATGAAAAAATGGGGTGGGGCAAACATCAATTTGCCAAGATACGTTTAAAAAGCAGTGCAAGACACTACAAAACCATTAAACGTAACATAAAAATACATGTATTAAATCTACAAAAGTTTCTTCTTTTGTGCGGCCTTCTCGAGCAAAATTTTATACATCGTATTGTAATTCATGGCGCCCGCCGAACGCGCCAAAAATTGCTGACATTTTTTTTTCTTTTGCCTCCCCCATCAGAAAAATGGACCAACGCCCCTCTGTTTTCACGAAATACAGTGATTTTATTTCAAAATCGTTCACAATTATGTGAACATCATCTGCGCATGCGTGTCAATTTATCTGCAGCATGTGTCAGTGTAGCACACGTCGCCACTTTGACGGGGGGGGGGGAGGGTGTCACTCTCCACACGGCCTGCTACGCGGTCCAGAAAAAAGCGTCTACAAGGGTCCTTTTTCCAGCCCTCGAGCGTCGATGACGTGTTTTGGAAAAGGGATAGCTTTTTAAGCACCATTCGCTGGGAATCGCCACTTAGGGTAGCTTTTTCTCAAATGTCACGCCATTTAGGGTTCCTTAATTTGGTTATTGTAGCTTACGTCATTTTTTGGGGTGACAATTTGAGTATATGTAATTACATCTCCAAATAAACGTTTGTTAATCAGGAAAAGCATCTATTATTATTTCTTCTTCTTTTAGATGAGGACACTTGGGTAAGGTATTAAATTAGTTGATTTCACTGTTTACTCCACTTGGGGCATCAAAGTAGTGAATTTCCCTGACACACCACTAAGGGTATCAGGGGTATCAGAACAGTGGCGTAGCCGGGGGGGGGGGGCGGATGGGGGCGGATCGCCCCCCCCCCTAATAGATTGGCCAAAAAAAATCAGATGTGAAGCTGCCACGTTCATTTCCTTTTTTTATCTTACTGTTGAAATATCTACAGCAATATACATCAGGCCCGAATTTATACATATATATATATATTTTCATAAGCGTGGTACACTCTTAAAATAGTTGAGCAAATGAATGCCCAACTTTTAACCAACACTGGGTAACATACTGTCCACACAAATTAGTTAAAATTTGCCCAACTGATGTTGGGCAATCAGTTTACAATGTGGTTGGGCAAATTAAATTGTCCATCAGTTGGTGACCCATATTTTACCCAACTCTTTCATTACTCAACAGTTGGTTATATTTTCAGTTGGGTAATTGCTTACCCAACCAATTTTAACCCGTATGACATTGACCAGCCATGAATTATCCAACTGTTGAGTAAATTGAACGTTTTGTCCAACAAAGTTTTACTCAGATCTCAGTCTGCACAACCCCCATCCATTGTGTAATAATTGCTCAACGATTATTTCCAAAACGTCAATTTAACCGAACTCTGAAACACCTATCTGTTGGGTAATGGTTGTTCTACATAGCAGGTATTTGCCCAACTCGTATAAAACCTTTCTATTGGGTAACGATCGCGCAACAATTTATCCACAATATCAATCTACCTGTAATCTCAAACACCCATCTTATGGGCAATGGTTGCTCAATGATCCCTCAGAACTGATGGCCCAACTATTTATATGCTTACTTGCTTACCTGCTTGCTTGTTAATAATTTCATACGGATATATATAGTGTTCTAATACAACATCTGAAATATCAAGGTTAGATACTTGTGCAATGTCTTTGTCCTACGATTAAGAATCGTATAAAATAATGTTTTAGATCAATAAATCGATAATTAGATCGATAATTATTTCTTTAATAGTATGAAGCTACAAAATTATACCCGTATACATGAGGAACTAGGAAATACAATAATTAATTTAAAAATTACAGGAAGAACAATCGGATTTGATTATGATCGATACAAAAACAAGTATTGATCGACGCAGTTTACTTGGGAACTACCCAATGATTTGGGTAAATATAATTCCGTGTACATGGGGTTTCCCGGATATTGGGTAATTAGTACTATTCCTACACCCCCACACACATACACAAACAAATACACACACCTACACACACAAACATAAATATACTCACACACACGCACACGCACGCGCACACATACACATTCACACACAGAGACACAGATACACCTACACACATAATAACACACACACACACACACACACACACACACACACACACACACACACACACACACACACACACACACACACACACACACACACACACAAACACACAGACACACACTTGCATCCACAAAACAATCCCACACATATCCGTACGTACACATATAGGCAATTTCTAACCAACCATATTAGTTGCCCAACAAAATTTTGCCCAACTTTCACTGAGAATGTGGCAAGATTTACAGGAAATGGAACTTAATAACACATGATCAATTTCCTATCGGCATGTTTTTACCACCATCCAGTTGACCCAGCAATTTACCCAACCCACCAGTGGAAATGTGGGGCAACTAATTACATAACTGCGGAGCAACAGTTCCACACCAACTCATGCTCTACCAATACTGTTGGTAAATATCGCCGCATTATTTGGTAAAATAATTTTGCC
Organism: Eucidaris tribuloides; assembly: GCA_001188425.1. Taxonomy (NCBI): domain Eukaryota; kingdom Metazoa; phylum Echinodermata; class Echinoidea; order Cidaroida; family Cidaridae; genus Eucidaris; species Eucidaris tribuloides. The sequence goes on from JZLH01S0614204.1 coordinate 9,143, forward strand.
AATATTTGTGCTTAACATCACTTCAATACTCAGTTTGGGTAATAATCGCCCAAAAAACAATGACCTTTTTAACCAACCACCAAATTACCAACTAAATCTTACCCAACATCTTATAAGAGTGTAAGAGAAACATGTATAGGTTAACAATTTTTCATGCAGATCGCGACGCAAAGTTAAATACTAATATAATAATAATAATAATAATAATAATGATGATGATGATGATAATAATAATAATATAGGTTTTCCCAGCCATTTTCAAACTGTTTTCATCTAACAATGAAAATTTGTAATTCAGATTCGTCCTGTGATGACAGGGCGATGCGAATGCTAATTTCAACTTGGTCCTTTGTCAACCAGTTTAACAACATTTGCGATCTGTTTAACATTGTTTTCGCGCAGTCTCGTCAATTGCAATTTCAATTCGTCCGTCACAGTCACTGATCGCGCGAGCACAAAAATAATTTCGTCTTTTTGCTATCAGCTTTGTCAGAATTTCATTTAGTTTCGTCTGTTTTTTTAAGTTTGAAAATAAATATTGATTTCTGGGGGTAAATATGAATTTTATCACTACTACCCTTTTCCAACTGTCATCTTATGAGACATTGAAAAGTACAAACACACATTCACTGTAAAAACAGTGTTAATCGAGTAAACACTTCTCTAACATATTCTTGGTATCATTTAGTAAACTTATTCAAAGGCTAAATGTCGTGTGTCAAATCACTAAACTTTGGTGTCCAATAAAAACTTGTGTTAATTTATACACATATATTTTCTATTAAAAACATCTTTGCTGTCACTTTGTAAACCGTGTACGTAAATAATCATAAACACAAACAATCACAAGTATACCGT
>JZLH01S0614204.1:15000-28119 GCA_001188425.1 Eucidaris tribuloides
ATATTCACGTCATTCATATGAGATCAAACACCTTAAAGTGATAGGCTAACATTGTGGAGCTTCAATTTAAAAAATTGTCAAACTTTGATATCTGAGCTACATAGTAGTGTTCAAATGGACAAATATACACCCTAGAATACAAAAGTTTGGAAAGTTACACTGCCAATGGCAAGTTATACATGAATAAACAATAAAACTCGGGGCGAGTTTTAATAACCTAGGTGTACACACAGTAAGTCTATGGGAGGAAATGGACAAGTGAATCTGGTCAACTTACGATTTTCACTTTTATAAAGCACTAAATAATCATTTTGAAATACAATTTTTTCAGGGCTTCATTTTTAGACCTCATCAAAGACACTGGTAGCATGGGGAATCTGCGGTCTCAGATTTTTACGATGGTAAATGTTAGCCAATACCTTTAAGCAGTGTCACAAAAAATTAATACAGGCAAATTTCCTTTCCAGAAAGCTTGCATGTCAGTCAGAAGAATTCAAAAAACACACTTTTATTTCATTCTTAGAATGAAGTTCACAAGTAGCTAAATGTCTGATATGTAATCATGGACATCTTTACATATACAACTAGCATTATCAATTTTGTCCTTTTGTTTTTGTTCCGCTCTCTCGCTCGGGTATGCCTGTGTCTGTCTGTCTTGTCTTGCGTGCTCCTGTGTTTAGATGTTTTATAATTCCCAGAATGGTCTAACAACTGCTAAAGTGTCATGATAAAAATTTATATTTTCTTATAATGAATTTATATTGCCAGAAGTCTAATTTCTGTATTTTGTCACAGACAATAAATATATTAGTTTTTTATTTGATTTTAGCATTTTGTTCAACACATCTGCCAGACTGTGAAGTAATTCATTTTCAATACTGGACAAACCTTAAAGTCATGCATACAGCCAGCCCATAATTCAGGGATTCACAAAAAGAACACTGTGAGTAGCGGGAAGCAAATCTGGTTTATTATAACAGTGACTGATTAAGTTCATACATGTATTTACTTGGTTATGAATTAATTAACACAATATACTGATGGCCGATCACTGATAGCCTTTAAATGATCTAAAACTGATGTAGCATACAGCAGTTCACCCATTAACATGTACACATTTAAATTATGGAACACTGAAAACTGTTTATACTCAAACTTTGTTGGTCGACAACAAGAAAATGGCTTTAGCCACTTTACTAAATATAAAGGGGCCTTTTTATGCAGCCTGTATTGCGTCAATTTTTTTGGAATCCAACAATACACAATGTAGCAAGATGACTTACTACAGAAACGTAAGTAAAATCTATCATTTCCATACTAATTCAGAATAGCATTTCCTACAAGAAGCTATCTACAGTATACACAGTCATAACATTTGTAGGAAAAATCTGATGGAACACACAACTGACAACTTGTCTCGAAGCATGGTACATTTGTCACCTTCAATTGTGCCTTCAATAATCCTGGAATCAAACTTGATTAATTTGACTCTTTTATCTAACCCTTTTGTTTGCACAACGGTAATATACTTCACAATGTGAATGAATATCATTCCAATGCTACTCATTCACATTGTAAAGTATTGTCTTGTCTATGAAACACAATTTTGAGTAAATAAATTCAAATCATTACACAAAATACTTTTTTATTTGATTCTGTGTTAAAGGCCCACTGTCATGACAGAATGAAAAATGCCCTCTTTTGACTAAAATCATAAAAAGGGTGCACTGACACCCATAATGCAATGAAAACAGCCACGACAGTGTGAAAAAAAAATACATCACTTGTTTTCCTCCCACAATCTGTAGAATATGGCACTGCAACAGTCTATGTTTTGTGAATATGTGCCTGTATTCCAGGACTAGTTGACATCCTCTCTGTGGTTGATCTGACCCTAATTGCCAGTAGGCCTATAAGTTTATTGTATGAAACAGTACAGTCCATAGTAGTACTAACCAATGACGTGGAGATCAATACAGGGGAGGAGGGCGGTTTATATCAAAATTTAATTTTTCAAGGAAGAACATAGACTTTTAAATGCCTTTCATGTGACACAATATATCTATGTGTCAGGATGCAATAAAACCCATGACTTCCTGATACAAAAGGCTTTCCAACCTTGGACAATACATATGTTGATATGGTATCTATTATGAAATGCCTTTGTGAATATGGACCATTGATTCCTCAGTCAACGTTTATGTCTAAACCAAGAATTGTGCTTTTAGACATACAATCACAAATCCCCCATTGTGTTTTTTTTTTTTTTGCAACTTAACCCCTCTCCGATTATTTGAGGTGATTGTTTTTGAATTTGTAATTGTGATGTGACTGAAAAAGTTTTACAACTTTTATGAAGTAGAGAATATGAACCATTTCTTGACAAATTACACACATTTAAACTTTAAAATCAATAACCATCCTTCTCATTCAAGCCATTTGAAAACTGAAATTGAGTTTAGATGGATAGGGAGGAATAGTTAAATAACAACACACAGATAGATAGATAGATAGATAGATAGATAGATAGATAGATAGATAGATAGATAGATAGATAGATAGATAGATAGATAGATAGATAGATATAGATAGATACATGTAGATAGATAGACTAAGATTGATTGATTAATTGATTGATTGATTGAGAGAGGGATAATTAGGACGTTTAAAACTAACAATGTCCTGCATTTAATATGAAACAGACTATAAACTAATATTAAATCATTTCCTTAGATCAAGTTACATTTTATTTAGCATACAGATAAAATTTATAGTATTTTAGTGCCTTCTTGTGATTATTCAAATCCTGGTATGCTGTAGTTATATTTTGAGAAGTGTTACAAACAAATTCACTCAATTGTCACAACAAGATCCAAACATATTCACTAATTTCCACACTTATTTTGGAAGCTAACTTATTATATAATAAATTACAAAAGAAATGTTGCACTGCAGTTATCTTTTTTCCTTAACGTGCCATGATGAGTGATGGTCCCATTTGGATCAGATAAAAGCAAAATTCAAGCACAAGCAGTAGGCCAATATTACAAATATCCCTCAAACCACAAGTTGTAGTAAGTTTGAAGGAAGGCTGAGAGAGAATAATAATATATTAATAAATGCTTGATTCAATCATCAACTCAATAATTGGATATAAATGGGCTTTAGGGGTCAACTTATATAATGAATATTGCCAGATAATACTGGGATACCATAGTTCACCACAGTGATGATATTTTCCAAATAGCACTTATTTTCAACCCAATCATAATTATCATATGTTTTGAGAGTATATAGCATGGCATAACTGTAGATCCTAAAATATTGTGAGTTGTTTTAACATCATTTTTTATTATGCGGTACACCAATTTAAAATATAACTATACATTAAAATGAGGTAAGGTTATGATAGACAGGGAACTAAATACTTACAATAACATATAAAAATAAACCAGCACACAGTATTAATTATCATGACAAGTGTTTCTCTGTTCTGAATAAGCTAATTTTGCAATTCACAAATGGGTACCCTTTCTATAGTTGTTAAACATATGTTGCACTTACAAGTTACAATATTTTTGTAAAGAAGAGGAATTGCCCTCACTGACTGACTCATACAGGGTAGGTTTATATTGGTTATTTTCCTACAAATAGAACATCTCATCACAGATTTTCTTTAAAAAGGAGAAAAAGATATACCCTTTCCATTTATTTTTTGACATCTTTTGATCCTAAATAAGAGAACTTTAAAAGATGTTATATGCACATTCTGAAATTTGGATAACATTGTTACAATACTTATATTTTCTAGAAAGAATATAATGTTATCTACTTCGCAACTTATATGAAATACTTTTCTCCGTCAGGTTTGGGTAAAAAGTATAGCACTTTGAAGTTGACTCTACTCTCAAAATCTTGCCGAATGTTGCACTGTCCAAACATGTGTGATTCATTAACTCTTAACATGTCATTGGAGCAATTTTGTGCCCAAAATGGCAACCCTTAAGAAAATACCAATGATAAAAGTATGACAATTTGTTCTTTTATCTTTATATAGTGAAAAGGACAACCCTCACTGAATATGTCATAAAACTGGCATGTTAATATATGATATTTCCCTACAAATTTGAGATTTTTTCCCACATTTTAGGGAAATGGGAAAAACAGGCATATTTCTATGTATTTTTGTGAATATCTGTTGTCAGGAAACATATAACTTCACAAACTAATTCTTACTGCAGAAATCTTAACAATATTAAAGTAAAACGTACAGTGTTAGAAAAGGCATGTATTCCCTCATCTGAAACTTGTGTACACAACCTTTTTCTCTGTCATGCATGTCTAAAACATTTTTTTTGCTGTTGGAGGTTGACACTACACTCCAAACATTGCTCGATTTGGCAAAAATGCTTGAAATATTATAAGTTGAGATTGTAAAGGCCACAGGCTAACATTTTGGAGCTTCAATTTACAAAAAAAATGTTAAACTGTGATATGTGAGTTACATAGTAGTGTCCAAATGGACAAATAAACACCCTAGAATACAAAAGTTTGGAAAGTTATGCTGCCACTAGCAAGATATGCATGACTAAACAATTTGCACTCGGGAGGAGGATAAAATAGCCTAGATTTGCACACAGTTAGTCTATGGGAGGAAATGGGCGGGTGAATTCAGTCAATTTGAGTGCTTGTAGATTTTCACTTTTTAAAGCATTAAATCATTTTGAAAAACAACCTTTTCAGGGCTTCATTTTTAGACCTTATCAAAGACACTTACAGCATAGAAGATTATGTAGCTTACAGTTTATAAAACTGTGGTCAATGTTAGCCTGTGGCTTTAATCAGCCCCTGGTGTGTATTATCTGATACTTTTTGCATGATTACTCAGCTACAAATAGACATTCTTGGGTATGTATTTATTAACAATGGACACATACCTGCCAACCCTGAAAACCAAGAAATATGAACAAATTAGCTAAAAAAAAAAAAATTAAAAGTAGGAACATTCCTGAATTTCCTATACATTACTACAGACAAATTTGAACAAAAATAGGATTAAAGGGGTTAAAATTGTTGTTTTCTTTTCCCCCAAAATAGGAATATTCCTATTTAATAGGAACAGTTGGCAGGTATGATGAACATTTTAATTTTTATCAATTAAAACAGAAACATATTGCTTGAAGCGTAACTTCTAAAGCAAGACTATTACACAGCTGACGGGTAATACATAAAGATTTTAACACATTGATTTACAGCCCACATCTTCATGGGGATATTTGCATGTATCAAACTTTTCTTTTCAGCTTTGAAAAAAAAACATGCAGGCAAAAACCTGCGAAATAGGATAAGTAATCTCATTTTGAAATCTTTTCACTCCAGTTCACAAATCCTCAAAAAAAAACATAACAGGTTACATCAGACATGAAATCTACATTCACATATGTCAAAGCTGCAGCAATGTTCTACAACCCACTACTTCCTGAACGAGACTGTCTTTGTATTTCTATCAACATCAGGCAGACTAGAAAATAAGGGTCAATATCTAACAGATTCATTCATCCAAAATCTGAACAGTCATCCTATTAACAATATCAACATTGTCCAAAATCTGGACAGTCATCTGTTAGCGATATCAGCATCTTCCAATCCACATACATGTATTGCTACCACGAGTACACATTGCTATTAAGTACATGTACAGCAAAATAATGAAGATCTGCAGTCTGATTTCATGACACTATTCTTGCTTCAGTCTCCACTGCTCTAGCTACTGTATAAGCGTTGAAAATGTTGAGATGTACGAGCATTAAGTATTGACACGATGGTCCACTACTACGGGAAGCTTTTGGATTCCCATGGCAACAGTAACCATGTCAGTAAGCAATACAAACAACAGACTGTTGAATTCCTCCAGGAAATATCCATTAGTAATATCAGCATGTCAGCATCTTCCAATCCACATACATATTATTGTTAGCATGAGTACATATTATTATGTACAACAAAATAATGGAGTCTGATTTTCTGAGGACATTCTTCCTCTCCACTGCTCCAGCTACATTATAGCATACACATTGTTGAGATGTATGTACATTAAATATTGACAAGATGGTTCGCAACTAAAGGAAGCTTTTGGATTCCCGTGGCAACTGTCAGTGAATCAGTAAGCAAGTTAGTAAACGATAAAAGCAATAGACTGTTGGAATCCTCCACGACACATATTACACTTTGCCCACATGACGATAGAGCCGCTGGTGATCCTGAACAAGTCCTGATGGTCATTTAGTCCGGCATCAGGTATCAAATTGTCCATTGATAAAAAACTTGCTACATTTCCCTCTTTCTTGATGGTGCAGAAGCACTAGGGTGGGGTCATTGAGAGGTCTTGAACCTTACCCCTGCCCAACGCAAATCCTGCAAATACAACAGTGATCACACAGATATTTTTTCCTCCAAGGCATCATACGCTTCATCACTCTATAAATATTTTGTCAGGCCGAAGGACACGAATGCTGCATGAATTTTATGGTGTTCATGTCCTTCTGGCAGGCACATAACAATTTATGATGACTATGACCTCGGTACAATAAAGTCAATATAGCTTCCTGAACCATGGTCTCAGAACGGTTTACTCGCGATGTAACCACAACAAACGACCCAAAAGTGGTCCAAAAGAGTTTCAAAAGTGTTTTTGTCAGACCACCTCCAGAGGTGGTGTGAGACTGTTCTCAGACCCTTTCGAACGCAGTGTAACCATTCCGAAACTGGTCCAGCACAGAACGTTACGTAACATAAACACGTGAGCCGCATGAGCCAGAAGTACAGAGAGACATTTGACCACCGAGTGGGTGTGGTTATATTGTTGCCAGTGGTAACCGCTGCTCTACTGAACATGAGATGCTCGAGTGACGGTTGTCTAACTACACCAGTGAAGGTCCAAACCCGTTCCGAGATGATTATAGAATGCGTTCTGAGACCGATCTCGGAACGGTTATGTTGTTGTAACCAGGGCCTTGGATTGTCTTATTGTTGAAATTATTCAAATGGATGAATGACTGGCACCTGGAGTCCATTTTCCCCTCTCCTCCGTCCGACTATCATCCACCCTTCGATAGAAACAGATGTAGGCATCCGCCAGAAGTCGTCGCAGGTGCTCCGGGAGGTTCTTATCATCGGGAATGTCGATGATCCGCTGGGGGTTCTCCAGCCACTGAGGGAGGTTGGGTAGGTGGGTGATAACTGGGATGTTATAACCAGACATGTAGGAGGCTGTGTGGTTGAGAGGAGGTGTAGTAATAATTATCATGATTTTACTACTACTACTACCAAGAAGAAGAAGAAAAAGAATACGAAGAAGGAGAAGACGAAAAAGACAAAGAAGACAAAGAAGAAACAGAAGAAGAAGAAGAAGAAGAGGAAGAAGAAAGAGGAGGAAGAGGAGGAGGAGGAGGAGGAGGCGGCGGCGGCGGTGTAGGAAATGGAGATGGAACAACTTCTACTACTAAATACAACTGCTACTTCTACTATTATTACTTATAATACTAATAATGCTACTAATCAACATGATAATTCAAAAAAATATCAGAAAAAAGAAAAACAATATTTGAAAATCTTTTATCCTTTGTTTCCATAATATTCATTGATCTGTGCACATTTATGAATGTAACTATAAATGTAAATTGTATAGAAGTAATACGATGCTACACACATGTAACTGTTGAAAAAATTGTCTCACCTACTTTTTTAATAAGCTATATTGGATACAATTCAGAGATCATGCAAAGGAAAAGGTGATTACACATTTCTTTCACTGCCAAAAAACAATGGGATGATATGCTTGATCTGTCCTATTAATGATTCACAAAAAGAATGACCCCTCCTCCTTCTTCTTCTACTTCTCTATCTTCTCCTTCTCTTCTTCAGTGACATTAAAAAAGGTATATTTCAAAATAATAAATTGAAGACTGTAGAATATGAAATACTGAAGTCACATAATACTACTTTTGAGAAACAAAGGCTCAAAAGTTTTCACATTTGTCTACAGATCACAATTGTTTGAGTTGTACATCCAAACCTGGTGAAGTTAATGGACACAATAAAATATGAATATAGGACAAAAACAAACATTGTCACACTTGTCGACTTCCAATAATCAATATTGTGAACTTAACCCATTGGCCACGGGAACCGGATGTGGCCTGTGTTAACTCTACAGGATTTTCAGAATCTCGGAGGCAACGGGTTAAGTACTTCTTCGTCTACAAACAAGGGTCTGAGGAAAATAAATGCATTTCTCAAATAAATGAATGTCAAAAACACTCAATTGTATATATTTTTGGAATGTCCTAAGTAAGACAAACACTTTTGTATACAATTTGTTGAATTTGGACGTTGTTTGAAATTTGACCTCATTTGACCTTTGACCACAAGTGACCCCATATTTCATCAACAAAGCACAAAATACAGGATAAATTACATATTTTCTTAATCCTTGTAACTAGTCAAGTAATTTGAGATACATTTTGAAGAAATTAGACCAAGTTAAAAATTCGACCCCGGTTGACCCCTCCCCTGACCCCTACTAAGGGAAGGGTCAAATTGACCAAAAGTCTGTCAAAAAATTTCCCGGCAATCACTAACTCAATTTCGTCAAAATGTGACTTAAGTACTTCTTATTCTACACTCTTCAATTGGTTCACAGCAGTATACCATCAGGCTATGCTGGATGACAGCAATACCACAGTTTAGATTTGAGTATCAGAGCATACTTCTACTTCTAGTTCTACTTCTGAGCTCGGTGAATATTCATAAGTCTACCAGGTAGGGATGAATAAAAAAAAGGGGATTCATTTTGTATTTTTAATTTTCTCTTTCAAATTCTCTACCAGGTCTTTTGATAAAGATCAAGTTGCCTACCTTCTCTGTCCGCCATGCTATCAAAGAACACCCACTGCTGTGGATGGGTCTCAGCCTTGACGAAGGCCACGTAATGGCTGGTCTGAATGCACACCACGGCGAACAGCTCCATCTTCTGCCGATGCAGCAATGAATGCTGCTCCCCAGTTCTGGACCAGATCTCAAATTGATGCTCCGTTTCCTGTGGTATGGTCAGGGGCTTTCTCCTGTGAGGTGGCAGGGTGCTGTGGGTCTGCGAGTCACATACAAAAATATTTTAACAAGGATGAAAGAGAGAAATAATAACATGATAAATACATATATATAAATAAACAAGAGCCCCGCAGCACAACGTTCACCTGAGGAAACCTAACTTCTCTGTAGTCTCTGTAGTACCCCTACAGACTATGTCATATATTATACTTAGTTTTGGCCCTTGGAGCCCAATATCTAGGTATGAATGGGCCATGGAGTCCCATGAAATATTTGAAAAACTTTGCATCCCCTTGCCATACATATGATTCTGTCAAAGTTTGTTAAAATCTGAATGTCCATTTTTATACAGGATGACAATGGAATTTTTCATTTCCCCTACTATATAGAAATATTATAAGTAGTAGTAGTAGTAGTAGTAGTAGTAGTAGTAGTAGTAGTAGTAGTAGTAGTAGTAGTAGTAGTGTAGTAGTAGTAGTAGTAGTAGTAGTAGTAGTGGTTACAGTAGTAGAAGTAGTAGTAATAATTAGTAGCAGAAGTATTAGTAGTTAGCAGCAGCAGTAGTAGTAATAGTAGTAGTCATAGTAGTAGTAGTAGTAGTAGTAGAAGTAGTAGTAGTAGTAGTAGTAGTAGTAGTAGTAGTATTCCACCTCCTCCTCCTCATCATCATCATCATCATCATCACCATCATGACACTTACCAAGTCAAAACAATTTGTGCAGTATGATTTGATAAGTTCCTGTGCGATTTGTTGATCAGGGCGACAGTCTCTGCATTCCCACCTGGCTAATTCACCGCATATTGTGCATTCCCGTGGATCTATACGGAGGATGAAATAAAACAGAAAATGGTACAACTGATCTATAAAGCAAATGAAACCACTTATGATTTGCTATTTGTCTTATCATTAATTCCTGTAGCACTAAGATGGAATTTTTGAGCCACACACTCAGAGAGGGGGTTCTTTTTGTCAACAATTTGAATGCTGTTCATACCTTCTTTTTCAATAGAACATACACATGCTTATCATCAATTTTCAGACTTATACAATCACAAATAATATAGTGTGTACCCTTTCTAACAGTATATAGCATGCGAACTATAAACAAATATACTAAAAGTTATACTCAAACACACAACATACTTCTGTACAAAAGCACCTTAGAGGTGGGCAGCATATGCCGCATACGTCTCTAAATCAATTGAATGGTGCATGCTTCCTTCCCCACAAGCTTATGTCTTAACCCATTGCTTATAGGAAGGGGATGTGCCAAGTACTAACTATATGTGACCTGTCACGACAAATCAATCAATAAGTCGCAAAGGAAGTTTTCGTGTAAACACGGTAAATAGTAGAGTTGGGTTGCAAATGTTGATTCTAATATTTTGTTATTTTCTAAAAGTATATACTCTCATCTTTCACTTGTCAAAATTTGAGGACCAGAAGTGATTTAGAAGTATGATTTTTCTCGAATTGAACTTGGACATGTTTTTGCGGGAGCTTGAAAATTTTGCCGAATTTGACCTTCACATCGCGAGATGAACCATAATGTAACATTAAATACAATTGGTTGTTTTCCAACATCGTCAAGTCCCCTTGCAATAATTTTGGTATCACCAAGAAGCTACTTTTATGAACTATTCATTGACGGTCATTGCAAGAGCCAGAAAGGACTATCCAATCCACAGTTTTCTTTTGAAAAGATATTAGCTTTACCGAGCTTTCTACGTAACAGTTGTCAAAAGCTTCCCGTTTCACATGAATGAGCGCTCTCTTTGCAGCCGTTTTTTCTCTGCTTTCCTGATATTGGCTTGGTGATAGCCCAACTTTGTAAACTGGGTTTTAACCCTAATAAGTACCGGGGGGGGGGGGGGGGGGGTAAATTTCGTGATTACGCCGCCGCGCGAAATTTTTTGACCGCGCCATTCTCTGGCTATTTATCTTTTCATAGTCTCGCGGCATCATTTAAGACATTTCGAAAAAATCGGACGTACCGTTACGACGCTGCGCGACTTTTCGGACATGAGATGCAACTCCAAAATTGCTCAAAACGTGATTCTGTGTACAATCAATGCAAATTGTTGTTTTCAGCCAAAAATCATAAATGTATGATTATTTTTACTTTTACAGGCTGAAATGGATTAAGTTTATGCTGTTATTATGATCGCAAAAGTGTCCCCCGACAATTCATCGAAAAAATAATAAAAAACAAAAGGTCAAAAAAACAAAGAATTCACACAAACAATATAAAATAATAGGAAATTATATTCTGATTGCCCAAATTTTTTTGTTGATAATTGTTACAAATGTCAAATGAATATTCTCACCAAAATAGCATGTTGCTAGCTATTGTAAGTGAGATATAGGTGAAAACATAATTTCATACACTTATTTGCATAATAATTACTTTAAAAATATAAAAAATCTTTTGAAAATTTACTATACAGTCTTGTGTGTTACAGGTCGACATATGGGAATTACAGAATTTCTTCAAGACAATGGGTTAATGAGATGTATAAGTCTTATTCATCATCCATCAAATGGGGATTTCTCATTCAGTGAATTTCCATTACAGTTCTTGTAGGTCTACTTGAACATGTTGTAAGAAGATCCTGTTTACTATGGAGCTACTCCAAATTGTGCAATTAGAAAATTACATAATGCATCCACTGGGCTCTAAGCAATCAACGGGATTTTTGCTCTTCAAACTCAGAATCACACATGACTGCACATTGATTAATCAACTGGTGACAAGCTCTGAAATATGACCAATCACACTGACATGAAACTTTGATGCTGATAAGTGGCAAATTCTCCACAGAAAATTACAAATGTTTCTTTAAAAATGTGTACACTTTATACATTTCAGTCCACATGAAATTATACTCATTTAGTTATAAAGAGCAGGTGGTAAACTATTCATGAGATGAATTTTGGAATTGATTACATCTGAGCTCAGAAGGCTATGGGTTAGCCCCTCTAATCCAGTCATGTGCTTGACACACTTTCAAAATCAAAGGCTTGCATTCACTTAGAGTGGAAATTCAACTTTAAAATTTGTTTTATGGAAAGCTGTTACAGAATTAGTGTAATCAATTCAAATAATGTTATGTTTAATTGAAGAAAACAGAATGCATAAACTTATATCCCTTTTCCGCTCTACACACACAAGTTATAACAAGTAAGTCAGGTGCACTCAAAACTCTTATAACTCTAAAACAAACCATATTTAAACCAGCTTTGTAGAAACTCCTTTGTGAGTAATTAGTTGGAGTAAGGATTAGTCAACTGAATTTTCCTATTTAACCCCTTGGGGATGACAGACTTCTACAAAAACCCAGTACATCTCATACCCCAAAACAATGTTCTTCACTTATTCAGGTCATAATGTGCACTTTATGATATAGAGTCATGTGTAGGCAATATACTGTAAAACACTATACTTTCGTGACATGAAACTTTCGCGAATAGGTGCCGATGGCCATTTCGCGTGCATGAAACTTTCGCGAATCATCGACTATTGAAAACATAAAACAAGGCAAACGCCAAGCGTTGTCTCGCCTGCATATCGCAGTCATGAAGAGACTGCATGTCAAAACTATGCTATATGACTTCTGAGGCTGTCAGCAGTTTAGGGGGTGAATTGTGGTTCTATGCAATAATGGTATAGGCCTACTTTATCCCTAGGAAATCAGATAACACTAAGAATGCTGTTAATACTTTGAAGCTATAATTATTTCCATGCAAGTAAGGAAATGAATGTTAGTGAAAAAGAATAGTAGTGAATTCACTGATATTATACAGTCAAAAGTAGAATGAACTCTGTTGAACTGAAGTAAAATGTTAGTGTTAGAAAGTATCAAATTATAAAGTACATGTCATTAGAGGAACAAAGTGGTGTACAACATAGCACAGGGCCAGTCATGGAAAGTTCATTGACCTTTGACCTTTGACCTTTGACCTTAATAAAATTCAACTCACATTCAAACTTGACCTGCACCTTCAAGAGA
>JZLH01S0614214.1:0-29355 GCA_001188425.1 Eucidaris tribuloides
GTTGCCCATTATTTTTCCATAACATGTCCTGTTTTAATTGCAATTTTGTCAGAACTTCATTATTTTTAGATCTTATCAATGACAGGAACATGAAAAATTGTAGCATAGATTTTTTAAACAGTAAACATTATTAAAGGGAAATGACATGATTTGGGGGTAGACCTCACTCAACTTGGGGTGAATCTATTCTAGAATCAAGTAAACTGTGCAAGGATACCGGTACTACTGTGGAAATTTTGTAGTCAAAAGTTGACTTATTTTCAAATAACTTCCATCAGTATGCCTTGTGACAGACAAATTTGTTTTGTAGCTTTTCTATGAGATTAATTTCTCTCAGAGCTCGAGAGAAATAAAGTGATAGTATGTTCATGATTGATTCATCCTTAAGTAAACAAATTTAAGGCAAATCCGTCCAGCCAGGAGATACACTCCTGCTGGTGTATAGACTGGTACATGTATATCTTTCAACCAGTTTGGGTTCGAGAGGCAGTTTTTTATTTCTCCCAATCATGTCTCTGCCCCTTAAAGATTGTGTCATTGATTTGCACGTCAAAAAACAACTAAATGAATGAAATCAGCTGAAATCATATCCAATGTGAAGATTAATATTTAAATAAACACCTCTCATAGAGAGAAAATCTGGATGGTTAAACTTCATCCTTTTTCAAATGACTCGGAAGTCTTTTAAAAAACAATCCGTGACGTCGACATGCACGGGCCGTTCCAAAATTGTCCGATCAGCCGTTAGCCAAAGGTCGCGTGGTGTTTAGCCGTTTAACCAATCAGTGCGCTCCGCTGGTCTTGCGATGGTACACATAACCGCGATTCGCAATTTGAGCAAAATTCAAACTCACGGAAAGAACAACATTCTGGTAACATGTCGTTTTTAGTTTTCTCATAAAACAACAAATTCATGACGTATGGATCTCAAACTTTCAACACACCATTTGTAAGTACTAAACTACCGTTTGGTATTGATAATGAAGGGAAGTAATGGACTTGCACATCCCTGACACAATCTTTAAATGATGCCTTTAAGTTTGAGGTAGGTCAGCGTAGTTGACTATGACTTTGCTGGAGGGTAGCGAGAGCGCAGTTGACATGGTTGACACGAGGTTGACGTGTGCTTAATGATAATGAGCGTATCAGACATCGGTATCTGACAAGCTATCTGAACTATTTTTGTTTGGCATGACTGGAATGACATCGCTGATTTAGCTCTCAAACGCCCGGCCGACAAGTGACACAATGGAGTCCTCTCTGTCCTCCAAGAGGGGGGAGGATGCGGTGATGAGATTGATGGATGTACTGTAGAGGTACATGTAGTCTGGCTTCCAGAAGTTAAGGTTAACTCATCCAGTGTTGATAGGAAAACTTAGTAGCATCTTCAGCCAACTGCTGTGAGCCTGTGACTAAGACTACTGTTTTGATGTTAACTCTTAACGTGCCAGAGGATTTCAACCTATATGGTCTTTATGTGTATTATGTGTCGCAGATCTGCGACTTCGGCACATTAAGAGTTAAACATGGGACAGCTTGGTTGCATGATGCGGGTGCTATGGACCCACAGCAATGGAAGTCGCTAGCTTGCGACTAGCGAGTATCTTGCAACTACATGTAGCACGCAGTTTGCAAAATATGTCAATTAGGGAATGTTCATCCAATCAAAAATCAAGAATTTGATTGCAATACAAACACTGCAACACAACACAGTTCAACAATACAACACAACCTTACACAACACAAAAAAAACACAAAACACACAATGCAAACTCAGTGCAACACATTGCAACACAACACAAAACAGAAAATATTTTTCGAAGTCATTGCTCTTATTTTTAGTCATTGGATTTTTACAATCCATATACTGTGCTGTAAAACCAATTTTATGGGTTTTTTTTCTTTAAAAGGGAAAAATGCTTTACAATTCAATGCGGATTAAAATCTAACTTTAGACTTCCTGAATAATACCACAGTGTGTCTAATGGAATTTAGAAATTGCTATCTGGAAAAATAAAATTCCTGTTTTGCTTCAAGATAAGATAGGTTTGGTATTGGTAAAATATTGTGATATTATTAATTTCCTCAGGTGTATACAGTATTTCTGGAGAAAAATGAAAATAGAAAATACTATGCAGGCAGGTCATTTGATAATAATCACTTCTTTTATGTTTGGTCACAATTTTCATTTATGCTGAAAAGTTTATGAGTTGTGACCAGTGTCCATGTGCTAATTCAGGAATTTGAAGAATTTTCATTTCAACTATAAAGCAGTGCACCTGTGAGATTAAATTTACCATACTAGACCATTCGTTGTAGCAGAGTAAAAAAAAAATATAGTATATAGCTGCATGTATCAGGTTTGTAACTGACCTTAGCTCGCCGGGGGGGGGGGGGGGGGGGGGGGGCCAGTCAGAATAAATGCGTACACACATGCGTGACCAATATTCCAACCACCCCTAACACCAGTTTTTCTCTGTAGTGCAAAATAAACCCCTAAACACGTTTTTCGCAAGGGCTTCATTTACCGTGATCTTTGGCCCTAAATCCAGTTTCGCCGCATAGAATATGACCTTACACAATTTTAGTCTACACTTGTCTAAGAATCAAATCGTATATAGACAAAATCTTTGGCGGAAAATCAGTAGCCCTAAACACGTTTGCCATCTTGTAGAAAAAAAAAACTTATGAAAAACATACCCTGAAATACGTTTAACCATCTTTTCGAAAACCACCCTTTTTTTCTGGAGAAAATTCTGTGTTTTTGATTACCCGTTCCAAGTGCCAGCGGCGGGCCCGCGGCATAAACTGAAAAAAAACACCCCTTACGCTGTTTTTTTGGTCACGAGCATGTGTAACAGGCAATTAAATTGACTGGCCCCTCGCGCTACTCATTACTGTTTTTATCTGTAGGCTACTTATCGCTAGCAAAGGAGAAAACATTTGTCACCTTTGACAGCGCAGTATCTTTTGAACAACCATTTTCACTTGTCCGATGTTTTCTTCTTTAATCCCGACAAATCTATTAAATTGCATAGCAGAAAGTATTTAAAGGCAAGGTTCACCCTGACATCAAGTTGGTTTTAATAAAAGCAGAACAATGAGAAAAACATGTTGATGAAAGTTTGACGAAAATCCACCAAAGAATAACAGAGTTATGGAATTTTTAACTTTTAAATTTGTGACGTCACATGCGAGCAGCTCCCCATATGTCATGTGATATAAATTCCATAAAAGTGCTGTTTTCTCAGAAATTTGAAAATGATTTCACCTGTGCATTCAATAAAGGATCAGAAACATTATTTCATACATGCTTCTATGAAAAAAAACTCGTTCAGTTATCATGAACCATTAAAAAAAATGGCAATTTATGGAATTTATATTGCATGACATATTGGGAGCTGCTCGCATATGACGTCACAAATTTGAAACTTTGAAACCTCATAACTCCGTTATTATTTGATGGATTTTCGCCAAACTTTCATTAGTATGTTTCTCTCATTGGTCTGCTTTTATTAAAACCAACTTAATGTCAGGGTGAACCTTGCCTTTAAACACATTTACATGTACATCAATTTATTGAACAGACAATGACATCAATGGAATCAATTGAGCAATGGCAACAAATGAATACTGGTATCCTTGATATGTACACCAGCAACCGAATAAGAGCATACTTCATATCCGTTATATATTGAATGTATAGTATTTTATTGAACATGTTGAATGATGCCAAATAAAATATTAAACTCATATGTAATAATAATAATAATAATAAATAGATATGATTTATATTGCGCCAAATCCACTCTGCAGAGAGCTCTAGGTGCAGGGTATACTATAGAATTTTGGGGGAGGGAGTTGAAAAATGGGAAAAATGAAGTAATCAACGGGAGGCATTGAACAAGTAAGTTTTTAGACTGTGTTTGAATGACTCTGGGGTATTGCAACTTCTGATAACTGCAGGTAGGCTATTCCATAGAGCAGGACCAGCGTGAGCGAAAGCTCGTTCCCTCCATGTTTTTGTAGATTTTGGAACAAAGGCAATGGCTACTAGTATACAGAGTAAGTCCACAGATCCAAAAATGCAACAACCACCTACAGTAACAAATTGCAAGCTTACCGAAATCTCAAAAACAGTCTAGATGCTTCCTTAAATGATCATAAAACATATGATATACACAAAAGGTAAATAAGATCTACAAAACCTGCATACGCAGAAAGAAAAGCAGAGCAGTGTGGGCGGGCAGCCACAGGCGCGCGTAACCCCAGACATATATTATATAATGATAATAATGCTAGGAATTCAGCCTTTTGTACATGATAAAATATTCACATCTCAATATTATATCAGTGTGTGAAATGACGGAAGCCATTAAGCTGCTAAAGGCTTTTGAAAATAGTTTCATATCTGTAAAGTAAATGTATGTGTACAGTAGTATTTACATGTAATTTAGATTTACCCACCCACATACAGAAAGGAGCATTAATTCAAATATGATACTACATACACTGTACAGTAAATAATGCTATAAAACAACCATACCACAAGATAAATTTGATTAGATAAATTAGATTTGTGTCACACTGTGACACAAATGTACACAACAGGAAAACAAAATATACCATGCAGCATAAATATTACAAACCAACTGTATACCACTGTTACCACATTATAAACACCATACAATACTTCAGTATAAATATTTTAACATAAATCTATAGGCCTATATACCACTATGCGAACACTACATGATATGATTTAATTACACCATCCAAACATTGCGTGATAAAGTATCAGTATCATAGTTATAAATTCATAAAGACTGGGAAATTCACTCATCTTTTTAATACACGACTGCACTTTCTATATGACAATAGGGCCATTCAAATTTTCATTGGTGGTTGTTCAGGATACAGAAAGCAGTCTATTATGTGTTTGTAAAGGAAATCCTCTACCCTTGATTAAATGTCAGGACGAAAAAAAACAAAAAACAGGGTTTAGTACATGTAGTGGTGAAAGGGAAACCCTTTTCACCTTGGTTGAATGTCATGATCACTGTACCTCTTGATCTATTTTGGTGGAAATGATTTTTCCCACTTCACAGAATCGCAGCTTTTAACGATTTGATACTGTAATAAAGTGATCAAACTTGTTACAATCTCGAGTATTTCCTTCAAGTGACAGAATTTGACTTGCAAAGATAAATAATGAATAATGAGTGTGATTGTCATTTTTTTTTAGTATTATTATTATTATTTATTTATTTATTTTTTGGGGGGTGGGGAATAGTACAAGGAAAAAATTTAACATTTTGTTCACAGGGGCTACTTTTCCGTTTTCAGTGCTTTCCAGATACTTCGTTTAATTGAACCCTATTCATGGTGTGCACTGCAGATACATGTGGATAGACTGTCATCAATAAAGGTGTTCACATTCATGTTTTTTTTTTGCTCAAAGATAATAATTATCATCTCTGGTCCTGGAATTTAGCCAAACAATACCTGATGTGAGTAATTACAATAGTCCCGCTGCAAATTATCATTAGAATCATACTACAGTGTATATTGCACATATATCAATCAATACCTGTAATTCGTTTAAACAAATACTCACTGTATGTAATTGACCTTTGTAATCCACTCCATTCCATCGTGTATCCTATCTAGTCTTGCAGTGGTGAAGGGAATATCCAGTTTGGACATTAACAATACAGCATGTGGTTTTGTGTATCTTGTAACTATTAGGGACAGTGATTTTCCGCGATCGCGGAAAACGGACGGAATTCACGGAAACAGCCTTTCGAAACGGAAAGTGGCTTTTCAAACGGAAAATCACGGAAAACGTATTTTTCCTCAAAATGTTCACATTTCGAAGGGAAAAACCTCGAAATTTGTAACAGAAATTACAAGAAATTGACCAAACAAATTGCTCTGAAACGACAACGAAACAGTTAAAAAAAAAACTTGCAACACCATAATCAACCAGGCCGATTGCACAGTGCATCGACATACGACGTAGTAGATGACATACGAAAAACGAACACAGCAGGTCTGCAGGAACACATGAGTGAACAGAAAACATCACAGATCACAGAACCAACAAACACAAGAACAACCATGATCAACATTCAACACAAACTATGTCCTCGATCATCAAATTATACACAACAAACTCACCACACAATCACTTTGATGACAACATTTTCGAACTTTATTCCAAAATAAATTCATCTTCGATTGTTCTACGAACACTGACAAACGTGTCTATGCACAGTACCGGGCCGGCCGTCTATACCAAAGACGTTGTAGCGTCGCTAGCGGCTTCGCAGCGCTCTACGATCTTTGGTCTATACACAGTACCGGGCCGGCCATTGAATGGTGTCATATTTTGCGCATACGATAGTGCACACTACGACTGCACAATACCTGTGCGGTGGGATTCACCAGTCTTTAGACTGCGACCATTTACCACGCAGTGTGGTTGTGTGCTTCATACACAGGGAATGCACGCAAACAGATCACCAGTCTCGCTGATGCAGTACAGGCTAGCTGCACTGATCAAAGTGCGATTGTTATGTGGGACTAAGCAAGAGTGATCTTCGTTGACACGATGTGGATAGAAAATGTACTAGAAGGTCGGGGAAAGTTAGAAAAGTGGAATAATCAAAATCTCTAAACGTAAGCAACCAAAATTAAGTTTAAACGCTAAAACGGATTTTGTCAACAGCCTTATACTTATGCATGATTTCGTGCGACAAAATTCGTAATTTGTATTGATTTCTATGTAAACGGAATTGTCACTTTTTCATGTATACAAAGTCTATGGGGAAACGGAATTTCCGTTTTTCAAGCATGCTGAAACGGAATTTAAGATTTCTGAAATGGAAAAGGGAATTTTTTGAAACGGAAAATCACTGTCCCTAAACTATATGAGTTGTCAAATTTTCCAAAGTGCCACTATTCAGATTAACACATAATGTTATGTTATTGCACTACAACAGTATTATTTTCCTTTTGATATTATCAATTGCCTTTAAATCCAGGGATTCTTATTTGCACTCCTCCCGTGGCACAGCAAAACATCACTCATGCCGCTGGGCTATTTTTGTATGGAGGACATGCCTGTGAAATCTGTGAATCAAATTACGTAGAATTTGAAAAATGTGCAGAAAAGCAAGTATGCTTTATGCAAGGACTTTTTGTCTGTAGGAGACATTAATTCAATAATTCAATGGTCCACTAAAACCTGGTTTCTTCTACCTCAGATACTTTGTTGTTTATGGTATTTTCTCCTGTATTTACATATACCTTTAATACACATGTAGAGAAGGCGTCCGGCATGTAATCTGGTATTGATGTACATTATATTCTGAAATGTAGCATTTCCTGTTCAATTTTAACTCATCTATCTTGAAACTGATCCAATTCTGATCAATCAACAATTCATGATACATGTAGGTTACGGTTTATGTGCACTCAGTGGCACACTTTAAAAAAAATGCAAAATTAGAGCATTAAAGTGTGATTTATATCAGACAATATGTTTCTCAAGTGGTTTTAATAATTTTGGAGCCAAATAGTTGATCTTTGTGATTACACACACACACACACACACACACACACACACACACACTTGTTCTTCCTAAAGAACCATGTACAGTAGGTAACAAATTCCATTCAGTATAATTGTTTTCAGTAGATCTAATCTTTAGCCCCTAATTTTCATTTGATAAACCGAGTTTTGACAGAGTGCAAGATCAAGTGTACAAACTTGAAAGGATTTCTTATGGTCCTGTAGTTTGTACGTGTACGCTGTGTACATGCTAAAAGCACTGGACCATGTAAGCTACTATTTGTAGGTTCATACAAAGAATGAAAAGTGGGTCACAATAGGAATTAGTTAGTACTCTTAACCAGGTATTGATTGATTCCAGAATCCAAAGCTTGTAAACATGACCTCATTAAATATAAACACCAAGCATTAGCCATGGATGCACTAGACATGTAAACATCTGACTTACAATACTACACAGGAAAATGTACATTTTGTGTCACATTAGTTTTTTAACCAGGTTTTCTCAAGCAAAATTTGATTTTGTAGCTTTTATTTATTTTCTTACTTAATTAATTGAATAATTGGCTTACTTATCAAGTTAATACTTATTCATTTATTTACCTTGCATATACTGTATGCATAGTATTTGCTGACACCCATGTAGACTATACAAAGTCATGTTCTTAGTATCAGGATTTGGTCCTGATGAATAGTGCCTTGATTCAGTACATTACTTGTACATTACATGTACATTCAGACACAAGAACTTATAGTAAAATGACAGGTATAAAATAGGGGTAGGTGGATTCCTGGCTACTGTGAAGTACACCTTCTGGGCATAACAAGTACCATCATCCGTATTGTTTGAGAGTAAAGAATAAAGGAGTAAAAATGAAAAAACAAAACCTGACCAGTGTGTTTGTCAATTTTGTCAATCATGATACGGACTGTCAGAAGGAAGCTAAGATTTAAGACAATTAGTCATCATGTCCGATGCCTTTAGTTAGGACCAAAGAGAAAGAGAAAGAGACTCCATACAGTTTGACACTATAATGTTTAGTTATTGGCAGAAAAAACAACACATGTACTGGGATCTATTTATTTTTCGACAGATTAAGTATTTTTGGAAGTTTTAGACAAAGATCAGAATGTTTATAACTTGGTAAACTAGTCAAGATTGGACAGAAATATTTGTGAAGGAAACTTGTTAACCCCCCCCCCCCCCGAAAACAAAAAAAAAAACTAAAAAATCATCGTCATCATCATCATCATCATCATCATCATCATCATCATCATCATCATCATCACATTAATCCCACAGTGTATGTTAGGACTAGGAGTAACAAACTGCAAAGTTGCAAAAAACAACAAGCAAACAAACCAACCCAATTACAACAACAAAATATAAATTTATGCACTATTTGAGAAGTGTAACTTAGTCAACTTTTCTAAAATTATGTGAATTTAAATCAGCTCTCAAAATTGTCAATATAAATTCTCTAAATGTGTAAGTCATTCAATGTACATGTACTGCATGTACATGTACATGTATATCAGTAGTCCTAAGTCATCAACCATTCTACACATGTATGTACCTCCATGGTACAACTTAACCCATTGGAGATGATTTTATTTCACTATAACACACATTTTCCATAGACACCAACACGAATTAACTCGTACTTAGTCTCCAACGGGTTAAATTCATGTGTACACAGAACTTGATGTACATTACCATGAGTGGTCTCACATTACCGACCCAACCCAATAATGACCCATATACCTGTAATATCAATGTCACAATGGAGTAATTTGGGTGAAAGTGAAACCAGTAAAAGATTTTTAATCTGCATGTCTCCATTCAAGCTATTCATTCTGAATATCAGTCTACAAAAGTGCTGTATATTATTGCATCCATTGTCAGATAATATATGAAGGAAGTTTGACCACTTCACCGCCAGGTTTTGTTTTTGAAGCATGTGATTCACAAGGATGAAGGGTTGTGTGTGTATCATTAGAATAACAGCGGTTGTTATGACAGTGATATTATGAAGGAGTGTTTTTCTGGCTCGTTATCTCTCTAAGTGTAAATACTAGTTACTACATGTATTGAAAAATGGTGAATAACATGGTAGGAAAGGGGGGAGGTGGATATTAACACTTTGGGTGCTGGGCTAAAAATCCATTTGTGTTAACCAGGGACCGGATTGTTTCGGACTAATGTGTATAACCTTTCCAAATTGTACGATTTTCTGTGAAATCGCAAATGATATCAAGAAAATACATTTTAACTCATTTATTTGGTTCATTGTGTATTTATTTTACGATAAATGTCATTGGTAGGAACTTCAATGACATTTGTCATTCGAATTAAAAGATATGGACCCGATTGTCTTCTCGGCGAACAGGTTCGCCGATAGTACCTGAGTGAAGTCAACCCTGGGCGAACAGGTTCGCCGATAGCACTCAAAGTGTTAAACATTATGTAGCTCATTCGACAGTGGCGCTAGATATTTATCTGGATGGCTATATAAGATGACAGTAATACGCACTCTACATGAAAAAATGTTCATGGATGGTATACGTGTCAAGCAGGCAGAAGCAGACGCCGATGGCCTAATTATCTCCACGGTTTTAGCAGTCACAAAGTCAAAACAAGTGCTAGTTATTGTCGTTGATTCAGGAACAGACTTACTGGTCCTGATAGTTGCTCAGGCAACCACTTCCAAAGATATGTACATGCTATGCCGCAGTAATCCTGTCACGGTCTTCAACATTCATCAATTTCAACAAAATATCAGGGGACAAGGAAAATAACTTATGCTGTGACAGGATGCGAGACGGTCTCTTGACAAGGCCAAGTGTAAAGCTTTCAACATGGCACACAAGAACAGGGAGTATGATTTGCTGGATATCTTTCATGCCTTTAAAGACAGTGGAAGCACCCATGCCAAGGTAAGAAGAGTTGGGAAAGTGGGAAAGTCTTCATTCATGGGGCCAGCAGCTTTAAATCTCTTGATGACTATCGTCACATCGCATACAACGGGCAATCGGTCGCAGTTTTATGTGTTCATCCTTTCAGATTGAAAGTCTACTACAACTATGCTGCAGCCAAGCAACATTTATTCCGCACCTATACAGTCCAAGAATTACAGTGCAAGAATCTTTTGTACCTCGATGTGCAGTACATGCACATCTCATCTCATTTGCAACAAACAATACAGTACCGACACTAATAAACTCCTCAAAAAAAGTTTGGAAATCTGAGTTTGACAGATTATTTCTCACTTTTCGTAGAAGTGATCAATCAATGCTTGGTACCACCAGAGAGATAATTTTATTTTCTTTAAAATGATACCCTACTTGTTATGCTTATTTCATTAGGGAAAAGGCAGTATTAAAAAATATGGGATAAAGTGTAAATTGAAAAGCTGCAAAATGACCGGTTGTCATACAGAGTCATAAAGAGCATGTTCTTTTGTATGGAGTTATTGTTCTCAGCTAGTCAGCCATGAATGTCAATTTCAAAAGGAGCCTCTGTCACTACAAATGCTCATGATTTTGAGATTAAATGATTTGCAAAATACCCTAAGTTCGGTAAGTCACCTAATTTCTTATTTCCCTGTTCAATGATGAAGGAGTTTCCGTATGTCTTTTGGTCATTATGCACTGTAACACGAACAGTCGAACACTATGAATTCAATCAAACGTGTGCACAAGCAAGCAAGTAAAGAAACAAACAAACGGAGAAAAGATAACAAACATGTACATGTATGGCCATTTAAAGAACAGAATTCAAACTATTCAGTCTTAAATTCATAAACAAATGAAATGGCTGCGGTTCCATTTGAAATTGACATTTATGCTTGACCAGCTGAGAACAAAAGACATAGGCCTAATATCATACAAATCAACACATTCCCTATTGACTTTTCATGACCACCGACCATTTTGCAGCTTTTCAATTTACACTTTAACCCATATTTTCAAATACTGCCCCTTCCTTGATAGCATAATCATACTAAGTTGTGTATCATTTTAAAGAACGTTAAATGATCTTTTAGCTGATACCAAGCATGCCTTAATTGCTACTACAAGAAGGGAGAAATAATTGATCAAAGTCAGATTTCCAAACTTTTTTTGAGGAGTTTAGATACCAATGAGGACAATATTACCCCCAACTTCAGAAGACATTAACATCGAAGATACAGCATCCGACGATGATGATGAGGATGATGACTAATGGAACTAAATTTCTGCATGTTTAAGGCAAAGATTCAGTTGGCACTTCTGAGTTTTTAAATCTCTAATAAGATTTCAATTACCTTGTTTCTTGAAACAGGCTTAAAAACGGGCTTTGTATTACTAGCTTAACATACAAAATAGATAGTACAAAATGGCGGCCATTTTGGGTGCCATTTGGATTGTCAAAAGACCTCAAGTGTTTTTTGGATCTTGTATGCTTCAAAACCTCAGAATAAGTATTTCATTGGGTTCCTTGTGTCTCAAAACATATATTTAGACATTCGAAGTGTGTATTAGTGTCCTTGGTATAACTCCGACATCTCTGCAGCAAAGAAAGAGCGGTGACGGCTTGAGAGGAAATGGCGCAACAATGGGAAACTCCAGACCGACCGAGTATCGTTTTGTGCCCAGCGTGACCAAGTCAACTATCTTGTGTCCAGCGACAAACGTTCGTATCACTGTAGACTAATAGAAGACTGTGGTAACGATCATAAGAAACTCTTCAACGTCGCCAATCGTCTTTTAAATCGCAAACAGTCGTCTCCTCTACCTACATATGCTGATTATTACTCCATGGCTGAAACATTTATACAGTATTTCCACTCAAGGTTAACAAAATCCGTGAAAGTCTTAATCCTAATGTTGCATCACTTGAACCTGAACCCCTTACCTTTTCATCACTGGAGACCTTACATTATACCACTGCAGACGAAATTCTTTCCCTTCTTCGTAAATTGCCTCCCAAATCTTGCCCGTTGGATCCAGTTCCTACCATTCTTCTTAAGGATTGCGCATACACATTTGCCCCAATCATTTGCCGAATTGTTAATCTTAGTATAGATCAAGCTACCGTGCCCTCAGCTTTAAAGAAAGCTCTTATCCGCCCATTGCTCAAAAAACCCTCTTTGGATCATGAATCTCTGAAGAATTACCGTCCTGTTTGTAATCTCCCATTTTTGTTTAAGATTCTGGGGAGAGTAGTGTTTTCTAGACTCTCTGATTATTTGCTTGAACACGATCTGCTTGACCCTTAACAGTCAGCTTACCGCCCTTACCATAGTGTTGAGACCCTACTTATAAATGTTTCTAGTTACATTCTGCGTGAAATGGACTCTGGATCCGTCACGGCAATGGTTCTCCTGGATCTGTCTTCAGCCTTCGATACCGTAGACCACACAATACTTGTCTACTTGAATGGTTTAAATCGTATCTTTCATGTCATTCACAGTCTGTCATTTTGAATGGCATCACATCCTCATCAATGCCATTAGGCTGTGGAGTACCCCAAGGCTCTGTCGGCGGGCCCACCTTATTTTCAATCTATTTGATTGGTCTTCGGAATATTCTTTCAACGTCATTCTGTTCAGTATCACATATACGCAGATGACATACAAATTTTTGTTTCTTTCTCCGCCTGATCAAATTCTAGCATCCCAAGCCTGCGCAATTTGAAAATTGCATTGCCGATATTGACGTCTGGATGAAGTAAAATTCTTTGCAATTAAACCACAGCAAATGTGAGTTATGCTTTTCGGATCGAAATCTCAGTTAAACAAATTAGATGTAGAATCCATTTCTATTTCCGGTAGTGACATTAGTCTGTCAAACTCATGTCGTAATCTTGGTATTTTATTTGATTCACAAATGTCTATGTCTCACCAAATTACCAGCATTTGCAAATCTGTTCGCTATCAATTGCGCAATATTGGCTTTATCCGCAACTATCTAACTCGTTCTGCAACAGAGAAGCTTGTCCACTCGCTCATTTCATCTGCGACTTTAGATTTCTCGGTAAGTGCCTTGTCACACAGCATGTTGGCGACTACCTCGCGATTGAGTTACGACGAGATTTCGCAGTGATCGCCAGTTAGTTGAGCTAGATCGTACGATTTATCGTACGACACCATTGGAAATCACTTGTGATCGCCAGGTGATGGTACGATCGAAATAGGTGTTTCAAACCGGTTTGAAAACCTGGCTACGACAATTTGATGCGCAAAGAGTGGCAACGAGCAATCGCGCGTGATCGTGCGCGGGCATCGTTGCCTCATCACGACGGATGATCGTGCCACTAATTGCTCTTCCAAGAGCGAATTTGCATAGATACGAGAAGTGGTTAACTGTATCGCGGGTAGAGACACACGTAAATGGCTAGGCTTCATCGTACGATAGTCTGATCCTGATTGCGAATACATGGAATGTGATTATGGCATTTTTTCGGTTAATATTTGTTGGTTGCCCTTTTATAAAGTGAATGTCTTCTCGGATCAGGTCCGAATGAAGCTTCAACATAATTTGTCATTTACGACCGCGAGGCTTCTTTATATTCCTCCGCTACGCAGGCTACAGCTTCGCCCTCTTCCTGGAGGTTTCTTGGAGGCATGTCTGAAATTATACTGTACCATGTAATGTAAGAAAGTACATTGGTCCTCTATGAACATATAGTTGCGTGCACTTCAGAAGGGAACACTGATTTATAGGCAACGTGAATACTGAACGTAAAAATAAATATTTTCCTTTGTTGAGGTTGTTAAAAAGAACATGCCATTAAACACACTTTTTGACGAACGCAAATTTGCAATCATACGAAAATGACAACCGTAGCAATGTTTGAAACAGTGAATGGCACGACGTTCGTACGATAGGCGAAGTAAGCCGTACATTAGCTACCATCATCGCAATGAATCGCACGAATACTGCCATATTCGCAGCTATCGCGCGTTTTGTACCATTAGCCGTAGTGTAATATCGCACATTTGCCCCCACTCGTTGCCGCAAGTGATTCGCGCACGACTGTTTCAACTTCCGTCATGAGGTGTCGGTGCAACTAAGGGTGGTGCGATTAGCGATGTGGTATTCGTGGCATTACGCTACGAATAGTTGGGCAACATGCGTTCCGTACAAGTGTGACCATACAGCACAATCTTGCTTAGTTACTTGTCGACTGGCCTGCGGAGGCCTTGTCGTACGATTCTTTGATCGCAGGTAGGCTTCGCAACTGTAGATGTGACAAGGCCTAATGGCTTACTCTTTAACTTACCAACTTCTCAAATTGCCCGCTTACAAAAGCTACAAAAATCAGCCGCGTGAATTGTTTCTCTGTCAAATAAATACAATCACATTACACCTATCTTGAACAGTCTTCACTGGTTGCCCGTAAAGGAACGCATAATTTTCAAAATCCTGCTTTTGGTTTATCATAGTATTAACGGAACAGCCCCTGAATACAACAAATCTCTGCTACATCAGTACCAACCTGTACGAACATTACGTTCCTCCAACTCTGGTCTTTTACATGTTCCATTGTCCATGAAATCCTGGGGGGATCGAACTTTTGCTCATGCCGGACCAGCCCTGTGGAATGTACTTCCACAGGAGCTGAAGGAGTCAAACTCTTTGACGTCCTTTAAGGGCAACCTAAAAACACATTTCTTCAGCTGTGCATTTTGAAGGCAGACATTTACTCTTTTTTTTCATGTATTAGTGATACATACTCGCTAAGTTATGAGAAAAACATGAAATGTCGGTCATTTTGGCCGCCATTTTGGATTTTTAAAAGAGTTCAAGCAGTTTTATTGGCTCTCATGTGTTTTAAAATCTCTGAATAAGTATTTCATTGAGTTGCTTGAGTATGAAAACCAATAATTTAGACATTTAAAGTGTGTATTAGTGATACCTACTTGCAAAGTTATGAGGAAAAACAGAAAATAGCGGCCATTTTGGACGCCATCTTGGATTGCGTAAAACCCTCAAGGAGAATTTATGAGAACTTTTAGTATACTATTCTAGACACATTCCTGGACCTATCATGGAAAAAAAATCAGCTTGTTACCAAAAATGTCCAGGTTAAAACTAATTCTCTTGGCCTAATAGAAGGGTTTTCGGAGTAACATCTTGAATTTCTTTCTAAATGTGTGCTCTAAAAAGAGATTCGCTAAACTCTGTTCAGAGTTTTTTCAAAAGAAATCTCACGAAGTTTCTCCACAAACCTTCTAATAGTAATTACAGTTTCTGGTGCAAACCAATGTAACAAGCCCCGCCCCCACCCCCCCAAAAAAATTAAAAAAATAAAAAATGATGGCAGATACATGTAAAATGACCAAGGTACAAACGTCAGAGCCGACGATGTCAGACTAAAAGAATCGCATAGGCCTGCCTAAACAAATCAGAGATAATAATGTCATAGGTAAAAAGTGTCCAAGGTAAAGAAATTGCTGGTTTAAACTTCACATGTTAGCATTTGTGCAGTGTAATGATCCATATTGTAAATACTGTGACCACTTTGCCAACTCATGATTATTTGTTGAAGTTATATTAGTTTTGAATAACATTCCAATTAGGATGTGAAAGGATAATTTGTTCATTTGAATTTTCACCAATTTGCTGGAGCATATTATTAAAATGAGAAATATGTGTTTTTCATTACATGTGGTCAATATAAATTGGATGCGTGAATTATTTTATGGTGTCACATTTGCATGGAATCATGTAAGATGTAAGTTTATAAGTGTGGATTTATATACTTAATTAAATTAATTAAATTAATTACATTTGTTAAAGTTACATCAGTTATGTTTACTTTAACATACGAATGAAATTCTTGTACGTTTACCCTAAAAGTATGCAAGTGTGATTACAGGAGCTATTTGCATTTGATGTATTCCTGGGTAATGTATAATTTTTGGTAGTTTGGACTTATTCATTCGTTACATGATATCATTACATGTTATCAGTTGTTACCGTTAATACCACTTGTGTATGAAATCATAAACATGTAAATATGCATTTTAAAACTCGATATATTGCATGCTGTGGCTTTTGTATTATACAACTGGGCATCGGATTTGTTTGCAAAATGTGTATGCGTTTTATTTTGAGATTTTGTAACAAACGGTGGAAATAAGTAAAGTCTCGTTTGTTTCAACGTTGAAAGTGGTTTGAGAAATTTACTGGGGAAAAACCAGAAATCTAGCAACCATTTTGATCCTTGGGGTAATTTATGGTGCAAATAAATGTGACAAAACTAAGAAATAGAAAATTGGTCAGATTGCAGTACTTGGGGTACTTTATATTGCAAATCAATGCGACAAAAGGAAATAAAAGGTAATCAGGTAGGTGTGGAGACCCTGTATGGTGTAAGTAAATGTCACAAGTACAAAAGGTAACAGAGGGTCATCCGAGTGAGTGTTGAGGATGTTTGTGGAGCAAATTGATTTGAACAGGAAAAAAAAACCGAAACGAACTTTAAAAAGAAATGGTCATATCGGTGTAGCTGGGGTGCTTAATCGTGCAAATCCATACGTCAAGCCTTTACTGAAAACAACTACAACAACAACAACAACAACAACAACAAAAACAACAACAACAAAAACAACAACAACATAAACAACAACAAAACGTTACTCCGAAGGTCGAAATACTTCAAAGATTAGTTATTACTATTACCCGTTATTCCGAGCTTTCGGTTGTTCGAAAATAAAATCGGGTTTGATATTTCAAAGCTTCATTTCTCCAAAAATGTGCAGTGCATCATCGTGACTGAATACCCCCCTCCCTCCAAGAAAAAAAAGGACTGTGGAAACATGCATTTTTCTTGTAACAGGGACATTTTTACGGTAATGGAGTTTTCGCCACCGATGACCATTTTAATTGGAATTTGGGTGAGGAAAGCCGTGGTCCTTACCATTTCTTTTATTGTGATCAAGGGATAGAGCACTTTCAACCTCTGGAGGTAATTAGGGGTGTTGTAATCGTATTTGTTTTAGAGTCCACTCAATTAAAGAGAGTTGGGAGAACCCGTGATTTCAACGCCAGTTTGTGTCCAATACAATGCAACATTATGTCCCATTTGTTCTCAAATGCCTTGAGAACCTGGTGTCGTAAATAGAAAGAATCTGCACTCCATTTTGTGTCCGGTGTAAATAGGATGTTCATGTCCCAACTCTCTCTATAAATTGGACTTTAATTTGTTTTTTTCACCTGTTTAATGAAATGTGGAGGAAATGATAATTTATATATCGCCGGCCACATTTTAGATGATTTTAGTTGGCATTTTCCTCGGCCTCCCCCAGTGAAACGAATGACTCAAATAATGTTAAATAGAAAAAAAAAGGATTATGATGAAGGAACAAAGGGCTGCTTGGACCTTTCAGACTTGTTTATTTCTCCCGTACTGTATTGCAGAAAAAGTGGAGGAAAATGGTATTTTAGGAATACTTTTGTTGTTTTTTCGATGAGGTAAATCTTGCAACCTCCTCGGATCAAATCGTTCCTCGAAGTATATTAGAAGAGGAAAAAGGTATTACAGTGGAAAATGACCACAAAGCGTTATTACAAGTATGCCTATTTTAATGTTTTGTATGAGTAATTAATATTTGAAATAATTATATTGCAAGAAATTATATTGTAATATTATCATTATTATTGTTATTATTATCATTATGGCAGGAGTGAACTTTTATTATCTAGGGATGGAACGCTTTCAAAATATGGGGTCAGTTGCTGAGATGCTTTTTACTTGAATAAATCTTCTGACCTGCAGGTTTAATGGGCACCTGGAATTTTAGGGCAATTGATGTATAAAATATGCTGTGAGATGATGAGGGAATCTTGATTTGTAAATCCATTTCTTACAAAAATTAATAGCTTATGTTATGACTTTTTTTTAAATCTAAAGTGATAATGATGGCAAACATCAAACAATACAGGTAACAAAATAATGTTCTTTCATACTCTGCCCTTAACCCTTATAAAATGCACTAATGACTGGTGCCAAAGTGACATCCATTATATTAGGTCATATGATGTCATTGATAAGTTTCCGATTATTATTGTTAAGTTGGAGTATTATGATGATTATTTTATTCCTCTGCTGCTTAACAAAACATTTAACTTGCATAACTAGAACAAATATTTGCCTTTTTGAATTTTAGAATGTGTATACATGTTGTGTTTATTAACAAATCATGTGAATCCGTTAGTGTTGTGTTCATATATTTGGTAAGTGAATATGTAACTGGATTTAAAGGGCGATTCCAGGCTCTTAGCAATTTGCCTTGAATACATTTACAACAATCAGGGAAACACATTAGTGAAAGTTTCTGAAAAAAGACAAATAACAAAAAAAGATATGAAGTATTGAATATTCCAGAGATCATTCCAAAATAACAATAAGTTACATTTACTGTGAGCTACCTTCCACTTGTTTGTTTTTGTGCACAAACTTTCATTTTGCAATGTTTTATCCACAAATGTTAACTTCATATGGAACTCGTGTGAACATGTTAATATGAACATGTATATTTATTGTAACATTTTCACGTATTACGTAGACTACAGAGATAGAACAATTTTCTTCTGAGAAAATGAAAATTCAGTAACAGTTTGTGTACTGAACAAGAAGGCTGCTCGGTAGTATGGTATAGTAAAGTGTTGTCATTTCGTACTGTATTTAATGAGATTGTTCATGATTTAATAACCTCATTCATATAATTGTTTGATTTTCCTCAAACTTTAATTGTGTTTCCCTGATTTTAGTGCTTCAACTTTATCAACTCACATGAGCCTCAAATGTCCCTTTTAGTGAAACGATAAAAAAATAAATTCTAAGAAGGTAATATATAAATGCAGCGGTTATGTCCTTCTTCTGGTCTGGACACTAAAACAAAGTTATTGCTGAACATGGGCCTGTATTGTTCAGATACGCTCACACCCACACCGTGTCCGGACAGTTACCCCCAGAGAGAGATAATTCCTGCGTGGATTTGCGGCCGCTGGAATTAGAGAAATCCTTTTGGTAGAATTTAGAGACCTGAGACAGCAATGAAAATAAGTAAATAAATAAATCTGTAGTAATGTAGATACCTAAATGCAGCAACAGGAATCTAGTACGTTTCTTTGTGTTTGTAGAAATGGATATAATACACAAGAGCGGTCATTCTGTGACTCTTATAAATTTTTAGAGCCCACTGCCACCCAAGTGAAGTTATCATGCTCGAATCTGTGTCGTGCCTATCAATGTCACCACCAGAGTATTTACCAATGCCACCCTTTAGTATTTGTGCGACCCCTACAAGTAAGTACTTGTATTACCCTATCCAGGAGTACCTTAAATACACGACACATGATATGAGTTCTTATAAGCTACGCGTGTATGTGCACTTATAACAGCCCCACGCTTTACTACCTATGCTAAACCCGCACGTAAGTACTTGTAATTGCCCCACCAGGGTATTACAATGGCCACACCCGTGATATGAGTACTATAAGCCTACCATGGTACGATTACATTTATTATTCCCTCACCATTCAGTGTTTGTTTGTCCCCGCTCCCATGACCACTTGGTAACTATTCCATGGACGGATATGTGTACTTTCAAATGTTCCTTAATGCTCCTATCATTCAATTGCAACACCTCATTTTTATGCATACTTATGAATAATAACAATATTTTTTTCGGATGATATAATGTACATAAAAGTGTTCTTTTTATTGTTGGAACAGTAACTTGATGATGCAAAAAATATGTCCTGGATGTATTTGTCAAATGGAAATGTGAGTAAAAAACAAGGCAAATAATGGTTCCGCTTGGATGAGAAGAGATTAACACTCACGATATTTTGGCTTAAATGTTTTCTTCTAATTACCCGTCTATTTTGTACACATCAAGAGTGCAGGAGTTCTGACTGAGATAAAACGTGCCTGCAAGTTTGGTTTATAAGCAGCGATCTTTTTAACTGTGATTGGTGGAGTCATGCCTATCATATATCATATGTATATGTATACATATTTTTTTTTTTTTTATTTTTTTTTGGGGGGGGGGGCAGCACAATTAAGCCAAACATGTGAAGTTCGTGAACGGAATTGTAAGATTAACCCCTTTACCAATTCGATTGTAACAGTCCTAATATCGGATCAATCAATTTAAAGAGGGTTGTTATACATGCAAAACGTTTCAGTGCCAATGTACAATGAGCAGTCAGAGAATATGATAGAATGTCAAATAATGACGTGTGACCTTGTTGTTGTTTTTTTGCATTCTTTTACCAACAGAGAGTAGTTTACATTTGTTTTCTCTTTGCCATAACTTCTCGAAGTCTTTAATTACAAATGAAAAGCTTCTGCAATTATATAACATAAAAAATGTTTTGATTTGTATTTTCACCATATAAAAATATCCCCTCAATTCTGTGTTCGGTGTGTGTGTGTGTTGGTGTGTGTGTGTGTGTGTGTGTGTATGTGTGTGTATGTGTGTGTATGTGTGTGTGTGTGTGTGGTGTGTGTGTGAGTGTGTGTGTGTGTGTGTCCGTGTGGGGGGGGTAGGTGTGATGAGTGTTGTGTGTGTGTGTGTGTGTGTGTGTGTGGGTGGGTGGGTGTGAGTGTGTGTGTGTGTGTTGTGTGTGGGGTAGGTGTGTGAGTGTGTGTGTGTGTGTGTGTGTGTGTGTGTGTGGGTGGGTGTGTGAGTGTGTGTATGTGTCATGTGTGTGTTTGTGTGTGTGTGTGTGTGTGTGAGTGAGTGTGTGTGTGTGTGTGTGGTGTGGTGTAGGTGTGTGTGTGTGTTTTGGTGTGTGTGTGTGTTGTGTGTGTGTGTGTGTAGTGTGTGTGTGTTGTTGTGTGTGTGGTGTGGGTTCTAGGAGCAACTACCCCCTGGACAACTACCCCCGCGGACAACTACGGCCACCGGAAATTCCCGGAGGACAAAGTTCCCCCTAGGACAATTCCCCCCTAGGACAACTACCACGCAGACAACTACCCGCCGCGGAGCAATTCCCCTAGGACAATTCCCGCTGCCTCGAGATCCCCCCTAGGACAACTACCCGCAGGAACAGACTACCCCCCAGGACAATTCCCCCCCAAGGACGAATTCCCCCCTAGGAACAACTACCCCCCGGACAACTACCCCCAGGACAATTCCCCCTAGGACAACTACCCCCGCGGAAACTACCCTCACGCGGACGACTACCGCCGGAGAGCAATTCCCCCCTAGGACAACTACCCCCCGGACAACTACCCCCCTAGGACAACTTCCGCCTATGGGACACCTACCCCCCCAGACAACTACCCTGGAGGACAATTCCCCCGCCTCGGACAACTACCCCAGACAACTACACCCCAGGACAATTCCCTAGGACAACTACCTCCGACAATAAATACCACCTAGGACAACTACTCCGGACAACTACCACCAGGGAATTCCCCCTAGGACAATTCGCCCTAGGACAACTACCCCCTGGACACATTCCCCCCTAGGACAATCTAGCCCCCCGGACACACTACCCTAGGACAATTCCCGCCTAGGACAGCATTCCCCCCTAGGACAACTACCCCCAAGACAACTACCTGGAGAATACAATTCCCCCTAGGACAACTACCCCCAGGACAATACGCCTGGAGGACACTTCCCGCCACTAGGACAATCTACCCCGACAACTACCCCCTACGGACCAATTCCAGCCCCTAGGACAACTACCCCCCGGAAATTCGCCGCCCTAGGACAACTAAACCCGCGGACAACTACCCCCCAGGGTCATATTCCCCTAGCGACAATTCTCCCCTAGACAACTACGCCCCGGCAATTCCCCCGCTAGGACAACTGAACCTCCCGGCGGACCAACTACCGCCAGACAATTCCGCGCTAGGACAATTCCCCCTAAGACACTACGCCCCCCCCCGCCCGGACAATTCGCCGCCCCTAGGACAACTACCCCGGACCAACTACCCCCGGATGTTATATCATACTCTGATAAACCGTATTTTAATTATTGTATTATTTGCCTGGACTAAATTCGAGCCAGAAATGATATAGACAGATTATACTCCAAACAGAAACAATTATGCGTATTATTACTCATTCCGATTAGTATGTCATTCAAGCCTTATTTCATGCATTAAAAATATAAATGGGAAATTTTCCATAATTGCTGTTTTTATGTCTTCTGTGTTTTTCTGGACAACTTCCGGTCTTTTTTATCAAATTGTTTTACTCTCAAGTTCTCAAGCATAGATGTTTCAATATCTACAATACAAGAAATGCTAGTAATCCCAGGCATTCCAAAAATTAGAATATACATGCATGAAAATTCATTGTTTTTTAAAGGACAACAAATACGGCAAAATATAGCCCCTGGATTTTTAACTCAAGTAAATCCCTTCAATGTTGTGAAATACAAATACAAACAATTCCACTACTGAGCAAATACATTGAAATTAAATATTGTGAAAAAATCTAGGCATTATGTTTGTTGTTGTTCTGTTGTTTTTTACGTGTATATTTTCTTTGTCATTTATATATTTTTCATAACACGCAATATCTTATGTTTTTTTCGCCGTGTAGCGCTTATCAAAGGAGTCTCCTCCTTTCTTGTTCACGAGCCCTTACACTATCATTATATTTTATACCATGTGTTTTGTGATATGGTATTTTTATATTATTTCACTTTAATGTAATATTTTGTTTAAAAAAATGTATTTTTTATGATGAGTGTTAAATAAAAATTGATATTTGAATTTCAATTGAAAATGGCTACTAAACGTGCACAATTGTAAGTTTCTTTGCGACGCGTTCCGCTTCGCAAAATGCCTGTGGAGCCTACAGCAAGTTGGCGCGAAATTTGTTGGCAGTTTTTTCTCACTTTTTGTCGCCCGCCCCCCCCAATCCATAAACACGGATCGACGCCCCTCCTCCGTCCGTATGTTTCGCAAAATTGGTCGGCCGGCGACAATTTGTGACAGATTATGAAAAACGCTGACGCACAAATTGTCGCCACCGTCACAAATTGTCGGCCGGCGACAATTTGTGCGCGAGTTGACGGCACAAATTGTCGCAGCATATTCAAAGCATTGTTGCGGCATAAATTAATTTTGTTTGTGGTATGTGGGTATGTGTGTGTGTGTGTGTGTGTGTGTGTGTGTGTGTGTGTGTGTGTGTGTGTGTGTGTTAGGGTGCTTGTGTGTGTTAGCATGTGTCTGTTTGTGTATCTGTTTGTCTGATTGTGTGTTTGTGTCGTGTGGTTTGTCTGTGTGTATCTGTATGTGTACGTTTGTGTCTGTAATGGTCTGTTTGGGTCCGTGTCTGTATGTGTCTGTTCGTGGGTCTGTATTTGTCTGCTCCGTGTGTCTGCAATGTGCCTGTTCACGGGCGTCTTTGTGTCTGTGTGCGCATGGACCCTATCTAAGTGTCTGTAATGTTGTCTAGTCTGCTCATGGTCTTTTGTTCTGTGTGTCTGTGTGTTGTGTTTGTCTGTTATGGTGTCTGTGTAACTGTCCTGTATGTATGTGTCTGATGTCGCATGTGCTGTTTATTTGTGTGTATGTGTGTTTGTATGTGTGTTTGTGTGTATCTTATGTGGTTGGCTAGTGTATATCTATGTGTCTGTTTGTGTGTCTGTGGTATCTGTTTATGTATTTGTGTGTGTCTGTGGAGGTCTGTATGTGTGTCTGTAGGCGACTGTTTGACGTATCTGCATGTTTGTCAGTGTTGTCTGATTGTGGTGTCTGGTGTTTGTGCGTCTGTAATGTGTCTGTGCGTAGCTATGTGTCTGTATGTGTCGTGTGTGTTCTGTCCTGTATGTGTTCTGTGTCTATGTGTTCTGCATGTGTCTGTTCTTGTTTGTGTGTATGTGTGTTTGAATGTGTGTTTGTGTGTATCGCTATGTGTCTGTTTGTGTATATGCTATATGTCTGTTTTGTGTGTCTGTGTGTCTTTTTATGTGTTGTGTGTGTCTGTGGAGTCTGTATGTGTGTCTGTAGACAAACTGTTTATGCGTCTGCGTGTTTATGTCAAAGTGTGTCTGTTTGTGTTTGTGCGTCTGCTATGTGTCCCTGCGTGTCCTGTATCTGGCTGTGTCTAGTGTGTGTCTGTGTGTTAGTGTAACGTGTCTGCATATTTCCTGTTTGTCCCTTATTTGTCTGTTTGTGTCTGTGTGTAAGTGTGTATCTGTTCTGTGTGTGTGTCTGTTTGTAATGTAAGGTAGTGTGTGTGTCTGTAATGTGTCTGTGTCGTTTGTTTGTGTGTGGTCTGTGTGTGTATGTCTTGTGTGTCTGTAGTATCTGTGCGTCTGACAGTATAGTGTATGTTTGTGTGTCTGCGTGTTTGTGTGTTTTATGTGTGTCTGTGAGGATATGTCTGTGTGTCTATGTGTTTGTGTGTCTGTTATGGTATGTTTTTTCTTTGTTTCTGTGTGTTCTACATGAGTTGTGGGTGTATATGCTGTGTTTGTGGCTGTGAATCTGTGTGTTCTTTGTATGTTGTGTGTGTTTGTGTGTGTCTGCGTGTTTTGTGTGATTGTGTGTCTGTACGTGTCTGTTTGTGTGTTTGTATGTGTGTCTGTGTGTCTGTATGCGTCTGTTTGTGTGTCTGTAATGTTTCTGTGTGTGCTGCTGTGTGTCTGTATGTGTTGTATGTGTCTGCTTGTGTGTCTGTATGTTTTTGTGGTCGGTGTGTGTCTGTATGTATGTTATGTGTATGTTTGTGTGGATGTATGTTTGTCTGGTATTAGTCTGTACGTGCGTCTCTGTTTTGCGGTCTATTTGTGTGGCTTTACACATGTTATTTGTGTGTTTGTATATGTCTAGTTCTTTATGTATGTAGTTTGTGTTTGGTATGTCTGGCTGTGTCTGCCTGAACACTCACAACCACATACAAGCTTACCACAGACAACTTACAGACATCCAAATACACACCATACACTTGTAACATCCTCTTTTCGACACCACATCAACTTAAGAGCAACTCACACACATACACAAATAACAGACCACACAGCGCAAGCACACACATACATACAAACACCCAGCGACACCACAGAACACACAGACAAACACACAGACACACAAACATAGCACATACAGACAACAACAACTGACACACACGGACACACAGACACACAATTTAAACCAAACAGAACAGATACAATACCGAACACACAAACGAGACATGCACTATACAGTAGCACTTTCCAGACAAATAAAAGATACAGACACACAAACACATAGACAATACATGACACACACAACACACAGCACATATAGAAACATGCGCACACTCACTAATACAGACAAACACAGCAACACACAGACACACAAAGACAGGACAAACACATACAGACAGCACAGAAACATACAGACCACACGAACCCAGACACTTCAGACACACAAACCATAGACATACAAAGGCCACAGCAGCCATACAAACACACAACACACAAAACAGCAACAGACAACAAACACATACATAGTAGACACATACAGGCAGCATAGACACGGCATACAAACAAGACAAATATATCCAGACATACCAACACCAACAGAGCACACCACTGTCAGACACACAAACACTGCCGCCTACAGACAGAACATACAGACTCACAGACACAGGAATAAACAGACCACAAGACACACAAAACCAGACCATACATAGCACACAAACATACATACAAACAAACATATCACCGGGAGCGCAAACACGCAAACGGGAACAGATACATACAGACAACACAACAGAACACCACATTTTGACACTTGAGACAAACAGAAAGATACACGACACACAAAACCACATAAGACAAACACACAGACACACAGACTACAAAGCAGATGCAGCGGAGACAGCATACAAAACAAACACAACACACAGACACACGAACAGACAAACAGACACATAGACACAACACACAGACAAACATTCAGACAATACACACAAAGGCTAGAATATACAACACTAGACATACATCACAGACCAATACAGACAGCCAACAACAACTAACACACGTAATTAGACACAAGCAACACAGACAGCTGACACATAGATACACATACACGAACAGACACATGTGCCACATCATTTAGTGATTGGCGACAATTTGTGACGGTGGGCGACAACTGCGTGCCGCTAGTATTTTTTTCATGGGCACAAATTGGTCGCCAGTGAGGCAAACAATTGGGATCTAGCAAGAGCGTCACAAATTGTGCCGGCGACAATCTGTGCCGATCTTGTTAAAAACTTGACGGCCAGCAATCGTGCGCCGCGTCATCAGATTGTCGCCCGGCGAACAATTTGTGACGCGTGACAATTTGTGGGCCGCACACCACGCCGTATATCCAATTTTAGGCTCCTTAAAGCTCCGAAGGACCGGGTAAATTTATGCTTTCTGACATCTACCTAGACCCCATTCCAGGATTTAGTGAGGCCGCGTCCCTGTGGTGGGGGGGGGGGGGGGCACCCCGTAAAAATATTATATGAGTGCCCTTGGAGGGCGGGGGTTAAGGTCAATGTGTGTCGTTGGCCTCATCTGCCACAAATCCACGGCATATCATTATTTTGCATACGAAAGGAGGTAGTACGATTTTCACACAAACGTGACTTTCAAAGGATATCCGTAGCCGTCATGTCTTTGATTGAGGTATCCTATTTTGTTCACGGGTTTTTTTTCAGCGTAACGTCCTTTTCGATCCCTGCATTGACATATTTGGCCAGCGTCGCGTGAGTCAAAGGATTTCGACGTCACAATGCCGTTTTTGGGTGGGCGGGCTATCCCTTTCGTGGGAGTGTGAGGTGTTGTATTTGTTAGTTGTATGTGTGTTTAGTGTGATGGGTGTGTGTGTTTGTGTGTTTGTGAGTGTGTGTGTGTGTGTGTGTGTGTGTTGTGTGTGTGTGTGTGGGTGTGGGTGGGTGTGTGGGTGTGTGTAGATAGTTATGTGTGCGTGTATGTTTGTTTTGTGTGTGTTTGTTTTTTTTTGTGTGTGCGCTCTCGGGCGGATCGCGCTGCTAGTCGGGTCTGTTCCTCGCCTTGCTATTGTCACGTCTGTTTTGTATTTAGAATGGCACGTACATTCGTCTCTTTTATCCTGTCGATCAGGTCTCGCTTTGATTTATTTCTGGCCTCGCTCCTTATAAAAGTCTTTGAATAATTTTCAGGGTATACTAGTATATTATGTATTTTTATACACTGCCATTTTTTCATTTGTAATTATTGTAATTTGTTATCGATTGCTGCTTGCTATCTATGAATCTTGAACTGCCATAAAGACTAAAAAAACAACAAATAATAGAATAAAAAACAAAACTTTCAAAGACTGCCGCACGTGCTCTGATATTCTGCTATAAAATAGACGCTGTCCGCCTGCCGGGTAGATATGGGTCGCGTATCACGACACTGGCCAATTTCGCGCTGTGTTAGAAGTCCTCGAAACACAAGTTAAAATCTGACAGCTGTACGACGAGCTCTGACAACGTCGTCTGAGATCAACTCTCGTTTCTGCCGCGTGTTTGACATGAAATAGCGCAGAATTTGCCACATTGCACTGCAGGTTTACGGAAAGCCGTCTTCAAGACTTTCCTGCATACATGTTATTATGATAATATTAAGCCAACTTGTCGAAACCACTCATGGAAACTGTGCTCCCTCCCCCCTGTATTTCTTATTTCCAGTTCAATGGATATGGAAAAGGGCAGGTACACTTAATTTTGTAGGGGAATAGGAACGCGGCTACATTTGGAACGTGCGAGTGGGCTCACAAATTTGGTAGAAAAATAAGGACACGAAAGAAAGATTTTATTTATCTTAATCAATTTATATATTTACGATTAATTCTATCGCAGATTAATCAAGTAAGAAATTTTACACTTTTAGTATCAATATTTTCAATAACCCACCCGTATCTTGATCTATGATATGACTATTTTAAATATCTTT
Organism: Eucidaris tribuloides; assembly: GCA_001188425.1. Lineage (NCBI taxonomy): Eukaryota > Metazoa > Echinodermata > Echinoidea > Cidaroida > Cidaridae > Eucidaris > Eucidaris tribuloides. The sequence goes on from JZLH01S0614214.1 coordinate 28,496, forward strand.
TGTAGTTACATATCAGACGTTGAAGCACTGAAAACAGAGAGTGTAAATATTAGTATTATTTGTTTTTGGGCTAGTCCTGGGGGAACAAACAAACAAAGTGTAATAATTATTGTTTGTTTGGGGGTTCTTGTCCTGGGGCGAAATTGTCCGGGGGCTAGTTGTCCTGTGGGGTATATGTCCGCGGGGCGTAGTTGTCCTGCGGGGGAATTGTCCTGGGGAATTGTGCTCAGGGGAATTATCGCTGGGGGTAGTTGTCCTGCGGTGGGAATTGTCGAGAGTACATTGTCCTAGGGGGAAATTGTCCTGGGGGTAGTTGGCCTGGGGGAATTGTAGGGGTAGTTGTCCTAGGGCGGAATTGTCCTCGGGGGTTACGTTGTCTGGGGGAATTTGTCCGGGGAGGGGGTAGTTGTCACTAGGGAATTGTCCTGGGGGGTATTTGTCCTAGGGACGGTAGTTGTCCGGGGGGTAGTTTGTCGGAGGGGTAGTTTGTCCCTAGGGAATTGTCCTGGGGGTAGTTGTCCGGGGGAATTGTCCGCCGGCGGGGTAGTTTGTCTAGGGAGGGAATTGTCCTGGGGGTAGTTGTCCTAGGGGGCTAGTTGTCCGGGGGGTAGTTGTCCTAGGCGGGAATTGTCTGCCGGGGTAGTTGTCCTGGGGAGTTGTCCTAGGGGGGAATTAGTCCTCCGGGGTAGTTGTCTGGCGGGTGTATGTTAGCCAGGGGAAGGATTTCCTAGGGGGGAATTGTCCTCCGGAGGTAGTTATGTCCTTCGGGCGTAGGTTTCCTAGGGGGGAATTGTCCGCTAGGCGGGCAATTGTCCTCCGGAAATTGTCCGGTGGTAGTTGTCCGGGGGGAATTGTCGCAC
>JZLH01S0614263.1:14422-34770 GCA_001188425.1 Eucidaris tribuloides
AAGAGAGAGATAATTCCCAGGTCTAGATACAATGAATGTCAGTCATCAAATTCAACCAGAGATATACTTTCCCAAGGTGTAGGCGAGTTCAAATTTGAGTGTTTCTCGCACCTTCAGGTGAGTAGGTAAGGTTAATGAACTTTCTGTAAACTAAGAGCTCATTATCATTCTTGCTTTCAAAGTCTGAAGTTAGTAGTCACGGAGTCAATAACTGAACTTGTTTTTAACCCAGCGTTGGGTTTAGTCTATTGTGACTTATTCTGGGACGTAATGGCAAGAGTTAAATGGGACTTGACTAGTGTATAATACAATTTTTTAGGCTGAATTGTCTGTTTTTCTCTGGAGCTAAGAATGTCCTTTCCTTAGTGCTTCTGGTCGTTGCCAATTTATAAGGTCTTATATTGAGATAACTGTGTACAGCACTAATGTGTATTAACAAGTGTCGCTGCCCCTTATCCCTATGTACATGTAATGGTGGAAATATGCTGAAAGATAAAATACATTCCATATGTATAAGCATATTCCTTCCAGTTTTTAATGAGAGGTTTGTTATCCAGAAGGCTTCAAAGGATATGGTGGTAGTCAGTGCTCCATGATATGCAGCTTTGTCATTATGTAATTCCATTGTATATAGAACATGTTATTACTCTGTTAACAATACATTAAACGATATAAAAAAAAGTAATGTAGCACTACACCTCCTTCCTCTGTCATTATCAGTTCACCTGAGCCATTGCCGATTGAGTTGTTGCATTGTTCATACGTACTTATGCTTGTAGTCATTCATAAACTTGTCACGTTTTCATTTTCTTGAATGATATTGGGTTAAACCAAACTGGCAATAAAGATCGCATGAGGGGAGAAGATCAAAGTCATCAATCTTACACCTTTGTGCTGTGGTGTGTGTGTGGGGGGGGGGGGGGTGGGGTGGGGGGGGGCTGGAGAGTGTGTGTGTGGTGTGTGGTGGTGTGTTGTGTGTGTGTGGTGTGTGTGTGTGTGTGTGTGTGTTGTGTGTGTGTGTGTGTGTGTGTGTGTGTGTGTGTGTGTGTGTGGTGTGTGTGAGTCTATCTGTTGGTATGAGTAATGTGTGTTTGGTCTATGAAGATATTAAATAATTCAATATAAAGACAATTCAGGCTCCCACCTTTTCCAGTGAATTAAAGCTATGGTTATCAGTAAATTATCAGAGGTTAATGCATGCAAATCTAGAATCTATAGCATTTAGCTGTTTCTTTGGCAAAAGAGAGCAATTAGTGAATGATACTTATAATCTTTACTTTATAGTTCAGTTGAGTTCATGTAAGTTATCTTTCAGTGCTATCTGAGTTTATTTAAGGTGTACATGTAAAGTGGTGATTATTACAACAAAACAGGGTGATCTGGCGTGGAGGGGAGGGGGGGGGGGGGGGGTAAACGTGCATGTAAAATCCATAGCATATACAGAGTAAGGTGATGAACACATCAATAATTATGGAAATTACGACCAAACAATGGATATGACTGTGATACACGCAAACGACTGGTCACTGTATTTTCATGGCTGCTGTTGTTGTGTAAGTCAAAGATCTCTTTGCTGTCATTCTGAAACAGGTCTTCTTCGTCTTTGTTCTCATGTTATTATTTCCCTATATTCCTTGATATTGTAGACATCCATACTACAATTTACAAGAATCATTACCGATTAAAGAACTATATGACGCTAGCTGAAAATATTTAATGTAGATCATTGACAATTACTGAGTTTTCAAGGAGGGGTCTTTGGTATGATACATCGAGTGCTTAAAACACCTCGTGCAAATATTAATCAATATTTAAGGAATTTGAGTTTTCTTCATTGGAAGTTTACAGGCCCCTGGGGAAGGGTGTGAGGTGTTGGATGTGCATACTCTACTTTTCTGTGTAAGGAAGTCGTCAGCGCAAGTGCCAGCACCCCTGGGCGAAGTGGAAATAAAAACGGGATGTTCCGCGTAGACTACCGTGGATCGTGGCTGTAGAGGGTGCTACAGCTACCCCCTGGAAAAAGCAAGTCACCTCCGAAAAGAAAATATATCCCAGGGCCCTTGAGATTATGTACAAACGTGTCGTTACGTTTCATAGATACTAATTAGTATCTACGCATTTAGTCAAGATCGGATCAGTGTGTCCAAATTGCCTAACAACATCTCATACTAATCTCGACTGGAATTAAAAGCCTCAATTAGTCACCAGCAACCCTAGAAAATTTGACGGCGTGATTATAAAGGATGTTCCACGGGCCCCGGGATGTTTGGGAGGAGATGGTGCTGATGCTGGCTACATTAAACCTTTTAGCCTCGTGCATATACCCGTCATACACACGATTCCGTTCCCAGGGCAATGGGATGATGTAACGTAACGACAGGTGTTGCAGCCTGTCAAAATCACAAAATTATCAAAACATGGCGTCCTACTTCTGCATATCTTGATATCAAGTAAATTTTGAGCATGTATACCCAGGTGGTTAAATCTGAGCAGGCCATATAACTGTATAATTGGCATAGGTACAATTTCTTCATAACAGATAGTTTAAATCAATAAATTTACAAATACTGTGGAAAGTATTCTAGAGGCAGAGGACGTATAACCATTTCCGAAAATGCTTAAAAGTGTAAAGGCTTGAGGATTTATTGTCAAAGCCTAATGGCAAGTAGAATCTATACACCTGTTGCCATTAAAATTGATTGGTGAAATTGATATATAAACTGCGTATAGAGAGTTATGTGTAAAAAATAGTCGCTGATTTTTTGAAGTGAGAAATGTCTATACATTCTCTGTCCTGAAGAGTTAATGTTTGCTCATCCTTTGCGACGCCTACCAAAAGCGACTCCTGCCCTCAATATGCCGCTTATTATGATGATACAAATGAATAATAAAAGAAATGAAAGAGAAAGAGCGAGAGAGTTGATTATAGTTCAGACGGCGAGTTGTAATGTTGCTTAAAATTTTCCTGTAGATTGATTTTTTGTGGCTAAATTCCCTATTTTGGGGTGCAGAACACTGAATCCACTTGTTGCCTATTTTTGTGAATGACGTCTTCACCCGTTGCCATGGGCAACGAAATATTTTCTTTAAAACAACGTGTATTTTTTCTCATTAATACTTCATAAAAACAAGATGTAAATGGGCAAAATGTATATCAAATTTAACATACTTTTTAGATTGATGTAAAGATTGCCCATCATCCGATGTCATAGTTACCTCATATCAATGACGGTTGCTATGGAAACGGCTGAATTTTGAGTAAAAATAATGATAATCTCAGGAAAAATTTGAAAATATGATGTAAATTTAGGAAAAAAGTTATCATTTAAAGGCTCATAAGATCGATTATCCGCATCTTTTTATAATTTTGTATTAGCTTCATGTCTCACATCGTTCCGTGTTGCCCATGCAACAACAATGACAAAGAACTTGCTTCTAAAAGGAACAGTGACTACACCTCGTTGAAGAGGGAATTTAACAAGAATGTAGTTGGGTAAAGAAACACACCAGCTTTGTCAGCCTTTGACTTTCTGATCACGAAGGTAGTCGACCCTTCATATGATCAGATTATAATCAGAATCTAATTATGTTATGGTCATAGTTACGTCCAAATTTGACGTTTGCATGGACGCATGCCTAGATTTGTGTAGAAATATGGTGATATTTTCACGCAAAAACGTTGAAAACACATTACGTACTAAACGTATTTTTTTGTAAGTACTTTGCATTTCAGGTTTACAACATGACTATCACAATTTTTGATAAATTTTTCAGAGTCATAATTCATTTCTTTGGCCATAGCAACAGCATGATACGGAAACGTGTTGTTTAATGGAAAAATGAATAGTTTCTACGAGAAAAATCCCCCTCAGCAAAAAACAATAAGTAAAACTTGTGCTGGTCAACTTTCTGACTTTCTGATAAAGATGTACCTTTGAAAGTCTGATCAAGCAAAACCTTAATTATCCTCCATTGACCATGGGTTACCCTCCCAATTTGATGGTTGCCATGGAAGACGCCTAATTTTTGAGAAAAATAAATGATATATAAAAAAATCTCGAAACATAACAATAATTTTTTCAAAGTATTTGATAACAGGTTAACAAAATGACTATCAGCAATTTTGATAATTTTGTGGCTGTTCATGCGCACATCAATTTTTGGGGCCAAGCAACAACATATAAGTAATCTGTTTTTAATGCAAAATGATTATTTCGTCGGAAACATAAAATAAATCATATGTATATTAAAAACCATGAGTTATTCAGTTACTGACTTTCTGATCATATGTACCTTTTAAAAAATCTGTTACATATTAAAACCTTATTACCCATAGTCATTGGTTACCATAGAAGTGGGCGGTATGAATAATCCAACCTCTATGTGGTTGACCTACACAATTATGATGGTTTGCGCATGGAAGACGGACCCCTAAATTTGAGAAAATGACAAAAGACAAATGTTATGGCTACCTCTCAAAAATCTTAGAGGGGTGATATCCGTCAGGGGAATTTGGTCTTTTCAATTAAGCTTGAAAAAAGAGCACCGCAATACAAACAAGCGTGAGTAGGGCAGACGAACAAAAAGCATTTTTGCCTGCCTTTTTTTTTTTACTAGCCAGTACAAGTTCAGATCAGGAAATAGATAATAGGAATTAAGGGATAAACAGGTAAAGATTTTAAGTAAATTAATATTCTTCGGACAAAATAGAGGTTAAAATTTTATCTTAAGTTGATTGATAATTAAATATCCTAATAAATTCAGATGAGTTTTTGTTTGATTTCTAGGAAATGATAGGTTATTAAGCATTGAAAATTACTTGTAAAATATACCCCGACAGTCATAATGCTTTTCTGAAATTTTACCAAAATGAGCCAATTGGTGCAGTCATCAAAGGTGAAATTCTCAAATTTCGAATGAAAAATAAACCAAGATATAGTCTTCAGATATAGTGGAAGTAAATCTCATAAATATAGCATTACAAATGAAATATATTGATCATTTACATAATAAAAGTTGACTGTTATTCTAAAATAGCACACAAGCAGCACTAACAAACGGGGAGGGTCTGGAAAGGGATCCCTCCCAGGATGAGAAAAATTTGACATTATTTATTTAACTCCCAAAATGTTTAGTTATAGGATCATTTAAGAGTCGCAAAGGAATACATAATTGTTAAAACAATGACTGCAATTGAAAAGTGGGCTTAGTATTAAGAGACTGTTTTATTGAATGAAATAAAAATATAACTTTTGGTAGCAAAGAATTGGTGTGACTGGAGCATGGGAGGTTAGAAGGCGTTCCCTCTCCGAAGGTGGAGGAAATTTTGACAATTTTAACTTCGAGAATATCAGGACTTTTGCCCAATTTTAGACGAATGCGATCATGCATGATATTACTGTTTGTTTTTACTGCAGTTGTAAAAATGCGTTAGTATATTTTTTGATTACTCTTTTTTGGCCAAATAGTATGCAACATACATGAAAACGCATACATTTTTAAAGTTGAGGGTCTTGCGAGTATTGAAGTATTGAGAAATTAATCAAGTTATCATTGGAAAATATCAAATTGATTTGAATGAAGTTCGAGATATTCATTTTCTCCTTTCTTCTCCAGAGCGGAGAAGATTATTCAATGCAGGTGCACCCATGTGAGCAGAGGGACTGGAAGTAACTTACATACTTTAATATTTTTTTGGATAGGGGTGATGGTTTCTTTTTACATTTGCATCGGAAACTTACGATCCATATTCCCTCGTGAAAACAGTTTTGATGGGTTTGGACAAGACTTCCAATAAATCAAAAATTGCAATATGTTACTACTGAAGCGGTCGCAGAACAAAGGAACCACACCAGCGAAGATATTGAGGCCTATGGTCACAAATAGAAAAATTGGCCTGCGTCGCGACCGGGCGGCGAGTTTTTAGCCAAATTTCGCCGGTCACGAGGCGTAGCCGGCCCAGGCACTGCTGTTTTTGGTTCATCGGTGGTCGCGTCGCTTGAAGTTTTTAGCGCACAGCTTACAATTCTGGCGCGCCTGCTCGATTTTTCTCACAGCCGCAAAACACGCCGCGGTGTCCGGCGGTCACCGGGCGCGTCGCCGCCTGGATATCGGACCCTATTCAAGCAATCACCATCTGAACGATTTATGTTATAAAATGTTACTTGTGTTGTAGTTGTTGTTTCGGGTGTTAACCGCGCATATCAATGCGATGAACCGATTATTCAGCCTCGAATAATCTAATTTTCGAAGCTTCTGAATAAAAAGATATAGTCTAGGTTCTATGCGCGTTGCTAGTTTCGGTTAATTCTCCGAGTTTCAGCCAATACTCGAAATCTCGCTCATAGAGGCGAGCGACGGCGATTACCCCAGTGAATTGCGTCGGGCGACGCAATCACTGGGGTAATCGCCCTCACTTCGCTTCGTCGGAGCGGTCGCCGCCCGGTCGCCACCCGTCAGTCGCTGCTGGGCAATAGAGGTCAGATCAATGGGCGGTGAGTTCAAAATCGGTCTAGTTTTCTGGACGGCGCCTGCCGATTGGGTCGTACGCTCGGGGCGCCCCACCCGGCCATACCGTGGCATGTTTTGGGCGGCGAGTATAAATCAGAGCAGGGAAAGCTTAAGCGGCGACCGACCGATGCCGTAAATCCAGCGTTCCTGAGCGGTCTGCCACCGCGGCCGCCGAGCAGGCCAATTTTTGTATTGGACCGACAATGTCAAGGCCTTCCCTCAGCGTGCTTAAAGAGACAGCAGCTAATGTTTGTTCAAAGTTTTCTACAAGTCCACATGTTATTTTTTTTAGCAGTTTAATTAAATAAAAAAAAGCCAAAAGATTCTAGAGAAAAACCAAATGATCTGGAGAAAATGCTGTATTGTTAATGGCCACAGTGGGCAAACCACATAATTGGCCAGTGAAAAACATTCTACCGGAAGGAGCGCCCAAGTCGTCCACCGCCAGTAAGCATATATTATCTGCAGGGTCCTACCGATCACCGCGGCTACCGCCGATTTTCTAACGAATCGTCACGATGGCTGGTGGGAAGACCTGCCAAAATCGCCAGATACCGATGGGAGACCGCCAATGCCCTGATGACCGGTGGGAGACCGTCCGGAATCGGTTAGTCATCGTCGGTACTGCGTCCGTCGCGTGCGGAAGAAGTCCCTCGATTTTGCCCATTTGACTTTAAATCGAATCGGTGACACGGACCCGAAATCGACAGAGCGCCGCCTAGCATCGCTAAGGCTTTTCAGCCCGTCAACAGCTCGCAAGAATCGCTGGAGGCGATCCTAAATTCCAGGCGAGCGATGCAGGCTAAAATCGGGGGGCGGTGCTCGCCGCTTTTATTTGTGACCGTAGCCTAAGCGCAGTCCTATCTCCATTAAGACACTGGTTCCATTTGATAGCTTTAGTAATGTTTTGACAGATTTTCACGAGATTTGTGTGAAAGGATGCTGTACATGAAATATGAATGTCAAGGGTCATAGTTCAATAGGGTCATAAAATAATTAAATGCTGAACTGAGCTTTTTAACTACATGCATTTTCCATTTGATACTTAAGTATGTTTGACTGGTTTCATGATATATGTTAATTAAGGTCAATCATTGTAGTCACAATACAGGTTTTTTATATGCAGAATGAAGGTCAAACGTTATAGGTCATATACTCATTCAATGTATGAAAATGGCTAAACTGGGTATTCAAAAGTGTTTCCCATTTGCTTTCTTATTAATGTTAAACATATTTTAGATGAAATTTGTTGAAATGTAAATGTATTCAAAACCAGCCCATTGTATGATTTTTGGTATTATGCATGGTTCAAATGTCAAACGTCAATAGCTGCATGTACATCATGGTGAAAATAGGTAATTAACATGTTCGTTTGATAGTTTTAGTAATGTTAGACAAGAGCTTTGATCTTCGAGTATGGTAGCCCAAAGGCAAAGTTGAGCAGTCTTCATTGTTTACATCTGCCATTTACAGCCAGCGAGGGATGATATCACTTTTGTTATTTAAAAAAACTAATATCTTATAAAAATCAATTCCTAAACTATGCTGTTCCTCATGGCAACAGAAATGAGTGGCAATAACATAAACTATTAAGAACGCTAATACTATGTTGTCAATTTTGTACTGGAAAAAAACAATTTCAAATTTACGTTATCGTTTTACCCAGATTGTTTTCGTAGGAAAAGTATAATTAGTGTATCCCAAAATTTATTCAAGCATTCCATGGCAACCATCATGTAAGAGAAGTAAGCTATGACCATTGGATAATAAAGTTTCAGATTTTTAATCAGACTTTTAAATGATACATCGTGATCAGAAAGTACGAAAGCTGATAATTTTTTTGTTTGCAAACGTTTCCTTTCTGTTTGAATATATTTACATTGCCATTCCATAGCCGGCGAGGGGATGCTACGCTTTCTTAATGTCCTTGCTTTTGTTAATATTTTCAATCAAGTATTTTCGAAAATCATTCCTAACGTGGTAATGCTATGGTAACAGAAATTAATTGGCATGAACAGAAACTATTGGAACACTGATAATAATGTTGTAAAATTATCAATTTCATGATTTTGTCATGAAAATTACATTATTTTCTCAAAAATTAGGCATTTCCACGGCAACGTGTCAATATTGGGAGTAACCATGCCCTTTGGATACATTAAGGTTTATGATTGAATCAGACTTTCAAAAGGTACAGTCATAATCAGAAAGTCAGAAAGCTGACTAAAATAAAAATTTTACAAATTTGTTGGTTTTTAGGGACATTTTTTCTACAAAATACTCATTTTCCATTAAAAACCCATTCCTGACCATGCTGTTGCTATGGCAGACAGAAGATGTGGCATGAACATATTTATAGAAAAATTGCTGATAGTCATTTTGCTAACTTGTCACAAACACTACATAAGTACATTGTGACGCATTATCATAAATTTTCTCAAAGTGTAGGCGTTTCCATGCAACCCGTTTGATTGGAGGTAACCATGACTATGGATTAATTAAAGTTTTAATTGTAATCGCAGACTTTAAAAAATGAAATGAACTGAAGTTTTTAGCATAATTTTGTTTGTTTTTCGACGAAATATTCATTTTTTTCATTAAAACCAGTTTCTTAATGTTGTTGCTGATGCAACAGGAATGACGTGGCAGGAACACTAATTTATCAAAATGCTGATAGTCATTTTGTTATATTCTGTAATCCAAATACTTTGAAAAAAATATTGTTATGTTTTCATGATTTTTTAAAAATAGTTCATTATTTCTCAAAAAATAGGCGTTTCCACATGGCAACCACTCATGTTCGGGAGGTAACCATGATTGAATTCATGACTTTCAAAAGGTGCTATCGTAATGGATTGAATCATGACTTTCAAGGTACATCGTAAATCAGAAAGTCAGAAAGCTGACTAAAGCACATAAGTTTCTACACACTTTGTTTTTTGGGAGGGGATTTTTTCGACAAATACTCATTTTTCCATTAAAAACACATTTCCAAATCATGCTGTTGCTATGGCAAAATAATTGATGTGGCCTGAACAAATTTATCAAAAATGCTGATAGTTTATGTTGGTTAACACTGAAATGCAAAATACTTACAAAAAAATACACATACGTCATATGTTTTCACCATTTTGCGTGAATAATACATAAATTTTTCTCCAAATCTAGCATGGCGTTTTTCCATGGCACCGTCAAATTTGGAGGGAACTATGACCATGAATAATAAGACTGATATAATCTGTCTTTGAAAAATCGACCATACATCGAATCAGAAAGCAAAAGCTGAACTAAAGCTATGTGTTCTTTCCCAACTAATTTCTTGTAAATTCCCTCTTCAACGAGGTGCTAGTCCATTTTTCCCTATTAGAAGCAGTTCTTGTCAATGTTGTTGCTTATGTGCAACAGGAACGATGTGACATGAAGCCTAATAAAATTATTTTAAAAAATGCGAAATATCGTGTTATGAGCTCTTAAAATGATTATTTTTTTTCTAAATTACAGATCATATTTTCCATAATTTTTCCTGAGAAAATATCAATTATTTCTCAAAATTCAGCCGTTTCCGAATAGCTAACACGTCATGTTATGAGTAATATGACATCGGATTGATGGGAATTTTACATCAATGAAGAAATGTGTTTAAATTTATATTATTTTGCCCCATTTACATGATCTGTTTTTATGAAGTTTAAGGAGAAAACACGTTGTTTTAAAGAAAATATTTCGTTGCCTATGGCAACGGTGAAGACGTCATTAGAAAAATGGCAACAAGTGATTCGGTGTTCAGCACCGCACCATAATAGGGAAATAGCACAAAAAAATCAAAATCTAGCTACAGAAAATTTTAAGGACACCCCCAAATTTAATGACATACTCGCCGCTACTTTAACCTACATGTATGTACACAAGTTTACGTGCACTTGAAAAGGGTTACCTCTAAAAGGAGTACTTTTAAACTTCTTAACCTATAAAAAGTGTGCAGCTATAGGCGAGGAGCTTATCATTCAAACAGTGCTCAGTGCCGGTCGTAACACACTCGCGTGGATGCATTGGTCACCATGCGTCAGCTCCCTGCAGTGCACGTGCAATCTGATTGGCTTGGCAAGACACTCAAATATTTTCTTAACTTGTGACCTGTAGTATGCTGGCGCGCTTCTCTCGCTTTAAGAAAAAAAAAATGAGCTTCTCGCCAACCAAATCAGATCGCACAGCGGCACAGTCTCGACGGAGGTGGCCCTGCACGTCGTGACCGATGCATGCCACCCGAGCGTGTGTTGTCAACGCGCCTAGCTGCGTAATGTATGCACTGTTGAATCGATAAGCTCCTCCCCCTATAGCTTTCCTGCAAGATCTTGTCCTGCTGGGTTAAAACTTTCCAAAGACCGTGAAAATAAACACAAATTAACTAATTTATAGGGGCCTTGCATGAGGGTAGTATCAACACAGTAACCCCTTCAATTAGGCTTCTTTATCACCATGTACGCATAATCTCACAATGACTCGACAATTTCATTTTTTTTTTATTAACCATATCTGTTAGTTGCTGGCTCCTTCTCCCTTTAACAATATTGTAAGATTATCAAGACTGGGAAAGTGAATCCAATGCTTGCAGAACAGCTTTTAAGTTTTCACAAAGTTTGGATTAAATTCGTATGTCGCCCCCTCTCGATGGCAACTTTGCTTATTTTGATGTCTACCGGCCATGAATAGAAATTTTCAAAAATGCTTCCCTTTTCGGAGCTAAAATGAATGCAAATGACATACATGTAGCTCCTTTTGTAAGGCATGTGGATTCTGTTAACCGTAACATACCTCAATATCGAAAGGAAAATTTGTAACTTTTCACGAAATATGACAGTTGTGAAAGTTTATGTCCAAAGTTGTGATGGGCTTAAAGAGAGGGTGACATATGAAAACTAAATCACAATTTTGAAAAGTCATATCTCTTGACGGGCTAATGCCAATTTCCTAAATCGTTCAGTCTTAGATTTGTAAAAAAAGGTCTGCATTCACTACTTGCCCCCCCCCCGAACATGAATTATTCTAAATTGTACAATCGTAATTAGTAAGTCATCGTCATCCACGCTTTCGCTCACGCATTTTCAACTGACACAAACATGAGACTCAAAAAAATCCTGTTTTACTTTGTCCATCGCTGTATGTGTAGATGAATACATATTTAATACTGTCAAAGTACAGCATACAAGAACACGTAAATAATGAGAATTTAACTACAAGGATTTGATGGACGTTGTTTACAAAATCGTTATCATTATGACACGGGTAGTGTTACCGCTTTCTAGTGGATCTTGACTGTAATTACAAGTACACAAACATAAATTACATCGAAAATTCGCATGACTTGTATCAAGGGTTATATTATTTAGATATTTTATTTATTTATTTAAATATTTATTTATCTATTTATTTATTTATTTATTAACTTATTTATTTATCTATTTATTCATTTATTTATTACCTAGTTTTTATTTAAGTATTTATGTATCAACTCATTTATTTAATTATTTATTCATTCATTCATTTCTTTTTTATCATATATATATTTAACTGTATCTATTTATTATTCATTATTGATGATGTGTTTATGTATAATTAATTGACAGGGGAAATAACAATAATTAAGTGTTGTCGAATGTCACGTCGGATTTCAGCAAAGTGGTGTAGTGACATGAATTTACGGGATAATATCGACAACAATACCATTGTTTTTGTTTTTTAACATTATATTTATAGCAAAAGGTACCTCTGAGATTGAAATCTCCATCTTTACTGTATAGGTAAGCATCGAATTGAAGAAATGTCTCATTTGTATAAAGTAAAAGTAAAGTTGGTGTTTTGTAGTCTTGGATCAGCGCTTTTAAGGCCGCTCTTTTACGACTTTACCCTCCCTGACCATCGGACCATATCACGCCTGCACAGGTGTGCAGCCCCTCCACTCCCTGGAGAGTATTCCTAGCCCGGCTGTCACTAGGGCGCTCAAGCCAAGATTTCTCGTCCCTTCAGATTCCCGTTTGACGGGATTCGAACCCGGGATCTGTAGGTCGAGAAACCTTTGTCTTATCCACTAAGCCACGACGCCTCTACTTGTACTTATATATTTAGGAGCAGATTACCGGAAAGAATTTCCTACATGTAGCTATCTCGAAATAACATTTAAGGAGTAAACGTCCATTCCTCGTATTGACAGAATATTTTACAGGTCTGGAGATTGTGCTTTTTCTAAACAGTGACAGGTGACATACGTCCATATTCACGAAGGAATACAAATTTTGATCGAATACAGTCAAATGCTAAATTTACATTGTGAATACATATGAAGTTAATATCTATTTGTTCTATTTTTTATACTTTATGAGCATACATGTGATTTCTCTACTTTCAAAATAACCATGAACTGGTTCCTTTTGTAAAATTTTTGATAAGTTCGTCACCTGATTTATTTCAGCTTGTAGTTGTAATTTTATCAATGTGTTATCAATGATTGAATGAGAAAAAATATTTGTTCCTTTTCTTAATATTTCTTACAATCTGTTATACTTCATATCAAAGCTTGAATTGCTAACTGGCATTCTTCATGAACGTAATGCTATAACTATGGTTATTCAAAGCTAACATTGCATTATCAATATACATTTCTGTTTGACGAATATATATGACTTAAGGTGTACACAATCTAAGCCCAAACGAGGCACAATCAAAGTTGCCAATCAATCGTTGTGATTTTTTAAATGGCGAAATAAATGTATTTACATGAGATACAACTTTTCTTCAAGACTAAACATGTGGTATACAGTACATGTTAATGTTCATTACATAAATATGTAACACGTGCTACCTGTTGTGAAGTTGTATTCTATGCCAACAAACCATCTCGTTTGCCAGCTCGATTTTGTCTCCTTATACATGACAATTTGCATAACTTAATAAGAAAATAAAATAACCGAGTATAAATAGTATTTTGTTTTGTTTCACGAAAAGAACAAAGCGTGGCAAATTATGACAATACAGTAGACTACTCATGCGCAGTATAAACACGATGTTTAACGTTTCATACAAACATTATAATGTAGTAGTTTACACCAATCGTCCTCTTTTGTTTTACTTAGCAATGACGAGATACATGAACCAATATTAATACTATTGTGATCAAAAAATGATCGCAAGTGGCAACAAGTAAATTAATATACCATAATATTTTAAGTAAAATTATGCTGTATCGTTACTACATGTACAGGGTTTTTGACTCATTAACCATAAACGTCATACACTTTATCAACGATGACCCAGTAATGAGAGATTTTGGTCTTAAAGCCACAGGCTAATAATGACTTCAATTTAAAAAAAAAAAGTGTGAGCTACATAATATCCAATGCTCTGTCTGTCTAAAAGACTAATAGACTTACTATGTTTAGATCTAGGCTATTTTTACCCCTCCCCAGTACTAATTGTTTATTCATGCATATCTTGCCAGTGACAGCATTTCAAAACTTTTGTATTCTAGGGTATTTATTTGTCCATTTAAAGTTCCACAATGTTAGCCTATGTTTTTAAGACTATAAGCGTAGTCACGACAATAGTTTTATTGTTAAAGCAAAGCAGAGCCGGTAACATCTGGTGGCAGCAGTGGGATCCACCAATTAACATAGCATTTCCAGGATGCGTTTTTTGAAGGTAGTTAAATAATTGCACTTTCACTGTTGTGGTCAAATGACAAACTATCTTGAGATTTAGATACATTCAGCAATTTTGCTTTTCTAAAAAACAGCAAACATAGTGTAAAAATATGTTTAAGGCAAAACGAAACAATTTGCATGAAAATGACACAAAGTCGTGTATACTCATGATAATGTACATACATTTAGTGTCTATTTACAACGTCTCATATATATATTTACAGTTTTATAAAGTGCAAATTGCTAAAGCATATGTTTTGATCTATTTTAATTATACCGCTCAGTTGTATGGTTACAAATAAACTAATTTACATTAAAATACATTTTACTATACACGCCGTCTCGCCGACAGTAAATTAAAAAAACAAAATGTATTTGGATCAAATCTTGCATGATATCATTATATAGATGTTCATTGCAATAGTTCTAAAAGCAACAGCCTGTCAGGGCTATAATTGACGAATAGAAAAACGACAACTTCTAGAATTCAATATTAAAACAGCATTTGTACACGTAATATAAAAATATCCTCTTGCTGAGTCCAAACATTAAATAAATAAACACTTACCATCAGGCAATCTGCGCAGCTACTTTCTCACTAATAAACCTGAAAACTACGTACAGCGTCGAACCCACAGAATCGCTTTTTTACTTTTAGATGAAATTATGGTAACTGTTTGTATTTTATTTTGGGATAGACTATACAGATAATATTTTAATCCCGCTTCACTGTAAATTGCATCTAAAGTAGATATATTGTAGATAAGGTTACTTCATGCAGTATATTGAAGATAAAATAAAAGAGGGAGAATTACACCCCACCCATCCCCAACCCCTCCCCAACCCCTCTACAACCCCTCCCCAACGCCTCCCTAACCCCGAGGTAATATATTACATTTTTTGTGATGAAAATCTTGGTCTATATCAAGCATACCTAGTTCAAAAAGATGGGAAATCCTGCTTATTTAAATGATTGAACCCCTCAAAATGCAACGGTTACACATATTTTAGGGGGATTTAAGGAGGAGGAGGTAAGCGTTGACTCTCCAGATTTTCAATGAACCAAGTCCACGTGCAATTGTAACATCACCGTGTGGATTAAATAACCCCACCAGGTCTATATGAAATCAGTTCATATTTGCTCATTGATTTCGTGTAAGTTCGATAAAATCAACTCCACCATGATTGGTTTCAGTCACGTTACGAAGTCACCTTACGAGGTCACCTGACTTAATCTTTCTTCTTCTTCCCCGTGATGACGACATTGAATCGATCTCTGGATGGTTTCATGGTGATATCTCCAAATCCGTGCTTCTTCAACATCTCTGAGGCATTCTCCTTCCCCCACATGGTGCCAAGACCCGGTCCCCCGAAGTACATGGATACGGGCATGCAGTGAATCATACTGATGACGTAACCATCAACAGCTCGGGGATTCCCCACATTCTTGTGCGGAGAACTGTGCACGTTGACCTCCATCATGAGTAGGAGACCGTCGTCGACCATGATTCGCTGGGTCTCTTGGAGAACGACGTCGGGTTCGGCCATGTCGTGGAAGGCGTCGAAGAAGGTGACGAGGTGGAATGTGTTAGACCATGTCAGGGGCAGCGAGGCCACGTCTTGAACCATGAATTTGCAGTTGCTGAGACTGAGGGCTGGCCTCCGCCCGAGCTTCAGCGATAGCTTTCTGCGAGATGTCGAGACCATAGAAGGTGCTTTCCGGGAAGCGTTGGGCCATGAGCATCGTGGCGTGCCCTTGGCCGCACCCAAGATCCAGGATCGACACACCGGATTCTAAGAACAAATCAGGAAACAAAAATAGTTAATGGATAAGAGGTTGATGCTTCAGTAACCGTTATAACATCGACCATCTTTAGTCTTCGCACTGAAGATGCCTATACCACATCTTGCTGGAATCAACTACATAAGCATTTGCTCACACAGAAGAATGTCATGTATAATGTATAATGCTGAAGGTATTTGAGAAAATACGGAAATTAGTTATCAGTTTTAATGAAAATTGTAAACTCAGAAATGTAGACGTCTGCAAATAACAAACATTTTTTCATGACTGAATTTATTATCCCTTCCTCAATCATGTCCGATGGGACCACTCTGTGGACTGTCATGAACAAGTGCTATTATTCACAAAAGGGTTCTCAACACACATTTTAATTTGACTGTTATCACTTTTGGACCTAGGAGCAAAAATATTCTATGTACATAGCTGCGGCTTTTAGCTAGGGACCTGGGGTCCCGGGGTTGGGTGCCTGGTGTACCATTTGAGAAACCTCAAAGTAATAGGCTAACATTGTGGAGCTTCAAATTAAAAAATTGTCAAACTCTGATATCTGAGCTACATAGTAGTGTTTGAATAGACAAGTAAACACCCTAGAATACAAAAGTTTGGAAATTTATGCTGCCACTGGCAAAATATGAATGAATAAACAATTAGTACTCGGGGCGATTAAAAATAGCCTAGATCCACACACAATAAGTCCATGGGAGGAAATGGGCACGTGAATCCGGTCAACTTACGATTCTCACTTTTTTTAAGTACTAAATAATCATTTTGAAATACAATTTTTTCAGGGCTTTATTTTCAGACCTTATCAAAGACACTTGGAGCATGGAGGATTATTTTGCTCACATTTTTTTAACTGTGGTAAATATTAGCCAATGGCTTTAAATCTACTTCCTTTAAATGTTTAATTTCCCCTTTTCATCGTGCAATCTAGGAGGTTTATTTTTATTGGTCCATTGTAAAAACGATTTTTTTTCGCCTATTGTATTATAACAAGAACCGTATTATTTAAATTTGTGAATACATGAAAACTCAGACGTTTCAGAAGTTTGTAACAATTACTTTACATAAAAAAATGTCGATGGTGACGATCCCCATGATCCCGTGAGTCATACAATGCAGCGGGGGCGTCGATCCATGTTTCAGATTGGGGAGGGCAAAAGTGATAAAATTTGTAAATTGTAATACAGAATTTTGCGCGCAAAGCGCGCCGAAAATTTTGTACGTTTAATAGTATTGTTATGCCATGTTTAATGGTTTTATAGCGCTTTCCAATGCTTTTTAAAACATACATTTGCATTGCATATTATGAATTTTTCAAGTTGTCCAAATTATTGGGGGGCAAATCGATATGTTCCCCCCCAATATTTTCATTGGGGCGATCGACCCCCTCCCCCCCCCCCCCCCGATGACGCCTCTGCGATGCAGTGGCGTAATGAGCCAAATCATTTAGGAGCGGAAATGAACATACACACAAATTTCTCAATATAAGCGTTCTATACCATGATCACATTTCATTTGGGGGGTCAGGCGCCCCCCCCCCCCCGATCTAACACCAGTGAAACGATGTGATGTCAGCTCGCAGATAAATTATGTTATGCTAAACAATTTTCTCTTTAGTTTGTTGTTGTATTTTGATGTTTTTAGGGACGACGCTATTTGGGATGATTGCTTTAAGAATTGTTAGACAGACCAGAACTATAATACCCTGGCTTTAATGTCACTCTGTGGTAGGTAGAGTGGCACGGGAGAATGCTTGTTAGTGATAACCATCACGGCAATGGGAAGATGTCGTCATTCTCGTCATGATTTCTGGGGGCGAAATGTCATTGGGGCCCGCAATACATTTAAAAAATGCCCGACTTTTTGACCCCCTCACTTCTTCACATCCCTCCCCATGGGCGACGCCACGGGGAGGGGTTGCAGGGGGCCTAGGGGGCGGTCACACCTGATATGGTTTTCCAAATAAAGAAAATCGGGGAGTGAGTATTTGTTAACAATTTTGTCCCCTCCCCCCCGTCCCCCGTGTTTCCGCAATAGACGTACAGATGTACCATCGCATGGATTTGCGCCATAGATAAATGTCCTGAAAAACACGAGGATTTTTTTTGGGTGGGGGGAGGGGGGAGCCTGTAGCATCGATTTTCACCATATAGATCGATGTCCTGATAAACTTGTGACCCCTTTTGTTTTTGTTTCTGTTTTTTGTTATTTCGGGGGGGGGGGGCTTATCACAAAATCTCCACAGTCTTTCTCTCTCCCCAATATTTCACCCTGGGTCTGGTGCTGCCCCTGCCTATCATTTTACGAGCAATCGACACCCCCAGTACGTACAGTGAAAATTACAATTCACTCAACCCCCTACACTATTTTAATCCCGCATACAAATGCCACGTCGCACGTACTTGGAATCGGAAATGTTAGTAACGAATTGCCTGACACTTATTCATAATTTCATTGGCGGGAAGCCAGCGCGACGGGCTTTAAATGCATGGGATTGCATGCAAGTGTAATGAACTCGTTCAGTAGGAATCAAACCATTCAAGATCGCCATCGTTTCTGTGTGACAGGCATATTAAAGGTAAGGAATCTCATCTGCACTCCTCCCTCAGCACAACAAAACATCACTCATGGCCCGAGGGTATTTATGAAAAATATGTTTGTGAAATCTGAAGTAAACAACTAATTGCCCTTTAGTGTATGTTCTATGCTACGAATTTTGTCTCTGCGACATATCAAAATCAAAGTCTAACGGTCGCTGTAATTCCACTAAACCTGAGTTTCTACATCCTATACTTTGCTGAAGGTTTTGGGGTGGTATTTTCCTCAACAGAGCCTCTCAAGAAAAATTGTGCCAGTGAAGAGCACCGTCTTTGGCACTTATAGAATACTCTTGTGACTCAATGCTGACGTCAACGTCAAGAGCATAGTCTTAGCTTTCAAATACCATTGGTTCTGTTCAATTTACTTGTTTACAATTGTGATTTCACCCTTTTGTTGTTAACTAAACATATCTCAGGATTGAAAGAAGCAAATTGAACAAAACAAACGGCAATTGAAAACTTTGAAGACTTTGCCCTTGACGTTGATGTAACCATTATGTCACAGCACTATTTCATAATTGTCTAAGAGGGCGCTTTTGACTTGCACATTTTTGAGACACACTGTATACTAGTGCATTTACACAATTTCAATTTTTATGGATGTTAAAGAGACGCTCTGTCTTTAAACGTGTTGTCATTACATCATCTTAATGTAGTCATGAAAAATGGGGATATCTGAGTTTGGATGAGAGGGTTTATGTAATTATTCACCTCTTACACGGCATGAAAGGATAAAATTGCAGTTCCACTACAATTTGAATTCAACGATTAAGTGGCTTTACCCAGCTATGCTGTCGATAATGCCATAGTCTTTCTACCTCCATGGTTATACATTAGCTGGTGTGTTCTTGGGTGGAGAAAACTGCATTAACAAGGGATTTATCGACCAGAGATGAATGTGACGTTGAAGAATTAAGAAGTGTTATAACTGATTTCTTAAGTCCCATATGAACATCAGAAAATGTAACATTTCTTGAAGTCTTTACATTTTCTGATAGAACACGATATTGAAGCAAACATAAACAGATGATAGTCTTGAATATTTGAATTTTCGTTAAAACATTGACAACTAATTCTTATCGGGAGCGTTTCAGAAATATTTCAGTGCACACCCTGTATAACTAATTTACAATACCCTCGATATTTTCATGAGCTTATACTTGGGTGTGACTGCAGAAATCGTGATTTGCAATCCATTTTTTTTTTCATGTTTTAAATCAGCGTTTATATGCTAATCAAAAGCTTATAGAGTTTCTCTAGAGAAGAGAAGTAGTATATACGTTAAGCGTATACTTTAAGAATCCCGTGTGAAACGATTACATAGGTTCTTATACGATGCAAAATTCAGCGCGTTATTCATTGCAGTAAAAAAACACAGGTTGAAATGGCGTTATTGAATTTTTACATTTTGTGCACTGCGTCTATTATATCGAGAACTTCTCACAGAAAATGAAAGGGCTTGGACGTAACTTGACGGACAAGGTGGTCAGGGGCCAAGGACAAAATAATTACGAGTTAGTTCATACTGACAGGCCTACGCATAAGGATTAGGAAAAGCAAAATTCATCAACGCTACGAGATATAGGACGACATATGACGACATTGAACTTATAGGTATACCAGGAGAGTCAAAGGGATATCGTTTCCCCTGTAGAATTAAGAGGAGCAAAATCGTCGGCATGTCAACAAGGTAAAACTGGTGTGCATTGTAGGGTCAAACTAATGTTACTGCTGAAA
>JZLH01S0614265.1:2715-12914 GCA_001188425.1 Eucidaris tribuloides
TAGGGGCCGTGACGTCACACACTGCTGTCCAGACCAGACGATTTCCCGCCAAAACCTTGGCCCAGCATGTCGGGGATTCATCATAGGCTGCGCAGAAAATAATTTGATAAACGTAAGCGGAAGAATAGGCGCTTTGGGCATAATTTACATACGTAAATCACATTCATTTAGCGATATAAATGGCGCTCTGTTTATGTAGACATGGAATATTTTTCTTTTAACGTCGCAATATCACTTTGGGCCCACGGCGTTGGGGGTATGAATTTGCACAGCGTTGATTAATGAAGAGGTGAGACGATTTCAATTACAGGCCATGAGACTCGACAATTACGAAACATTATATCGCGGGCCACTTGGTTAAGGGATTTGCAACAGCCCGTTTTCCCGCTCGGGTCGGTTGCCCTTGAAAAGGGATGATACCCAGGAACAAACTCTCCCATTTTGGCCAGGAGATTTGAGGTTTCGGAGCCATTTCAGCATCACATTTTAACCCCCCTTTTTTCCAAATTTAATCTTCACAAAATTGAACAATTTCTGTAATTGAACAGTAGGCAAATGTTCAAAACTAAACAATGGTAGGCAAAAAAACAATATCAAAACTTCGTCAATCTCATTGACAGAGAAATATTACGCACTACAAAATTGGGCTGTTAAAGGTGAGATGTCTCTTTTGCACGCCTAAAATTCAACATTGTGCAAAAGCACTGGTATATATAATAAAATGTTATTTAAGAACCTTTAGCAAAGTGTAGGAGCTAGAAACGCAGTTTTAATGAAATTACATGTATAGTAAACGTTACACTGTGATTTGATTTTGTTTTGTAGTGACAAAAATTTTACTAGTACTAATAGTCTATGTTTAGACAGTGCATGCAGGTCTCTTTTTACCTCAATGACAATTTACAGTGTCACTGAGAGGTACAGTAAGTGCAGTAGGTTTCGTAGATCACTTTGCATTCCTTTTGTGCCTGACACATGCCAGTACAGAAGTAGGTCGACCGTCTGGTATCAGATAAGTACTGTAATAGGTCTGAAGTGAGATTGGAAACTGTGTGGCAAGAACTTACACTATGCGCAACTACCTTTTTGCTCATATTTCAAAATTTAGGTAATTTCTGATCTTCAGAATTCACAGACAAGTCTTTATAAATAGCCTATTAAGGACATGAATAATGTGTTGTTGTGTTATGGGAATGTTGCAAATAAGATGCCCTACCATTAAGTTTAGCACAAGGGTATTGCTTGATAGCATTGGATATGGTGTAAACATACAGTGGCGACCGAAAGTATCTTCACGTTCCAAACGCGTTCACAGAAACGATGTTCAAACGCGACAAAACGCAAATCCAACGTAGCAAATGCGTGCCTTGCGTTTATTGAAACGAAATTCGTTTCTGGGATCGCGTTTGCTCGCGTTCGGAACGTGACGATACTTTCGGTCGCCACTGTATGGTATTATAAGGAAAAAAAGTTCAATGTTACAAGTACTTGCGATTAGGTTTAATGTTAAAAATGAACGTGGGATTTCCAATTCAACACTGTTGAATTTTGTCTGCCATAACTTGGCGGAATACACGACATATTTACTATTATTTAAAAACGAAATATATACGCAGTATAATATCAAATAAATGATGATAGAGTGAGGAACTGGAATTGGGGGGGGGGGGGCTGGGTAGTACTCGAGGGAAGTAGTGTGAAAACATTTTTGTGTGTATATGGTAACGTATTTGGACTTTTGTAGAATTGTAATCTCGTAGTTGTAATTAATGATTTTGTTTGTGATTTCATATTACACGGACTTGCTGAAAAGCAATCTTTTTAGCTAATTGTGAGTTTACCGTGTTTAAATAAATGCAACAATACAATACAACTCATGCAGGTTGTATATGAAATTAATTACTCTCGAGGTTTCCATGAATGATATGTGCACTTCGCTCGTATCTTTTTTGCCTTAGAGGGGGAGAGATGGAAAACATATTCCTATTTTAATTTTATCTCGGACTATGGGTGTTATTTGTCAGTTGCAAGCATTTTTTAAGGTATTATTAAGCTGTGATTTCTACTTATTTAATAATATTTTATCGCATTGTTCTGTTGGTATCTCATGGGTGCACATTGCATGTGTTCATCGCGACTTATGGTTCAAACAAAATAGTATCATTGAAATTGACACACGTTGCAGATGGCATTTCATTGGACATGAAAATTTAGTTAAAGACATACATTCATGTATAAATCGCTAAAATTGATCAAATTGACCGAAATATCCTAAGCAAGTTTTAAACTATAATGTAGTATATACGAGACACAAAAGATGAATATACTCGTATAGAGTACCGAAGTGTGACGTCACTCCGGTTCAGAAATATAAGTTGATAACGGGGCAGTCATGGTTTGGCTATTGTCCCCACATATTTCTGAACCAGTTCAACGTCATCACTTTTGCTCTCTATTATACAGAGCGTCATAAGAGGAAGGTAGAAAACTTATGTACAGGATTATTCATTGACAAAGGATTCGTATTCTAGATTAGAAATATATAATGTAGAACACCTCTTTGATTTTGATTTTTTGTCTCGCCTGAACGAAGTTCGGCAGAGACCTAGTAATCACTTTTCCTGTTGGTCTGTTGGTCTGTTAGTCTGTTACGAAAATGTTAAAGTTTTGTTTAACTTGCTCTCATTTCTTTATTTCTGCATCATTTAAGTTCACACTTTGTAAAAATGATCCTTGGGTAATATCACATGTGTGTTGATGAGGATGATGAGGTCAAAGGTCATCTAGGGGTCAAAAGGTCAAATGATATGAGGCCATGTGCATCATTTTTCTTAAAGTTTTTATTTAACTTTCGCTCATTTCTTTTTTTGTGCATCAATTTTGTTCACAATTGGTACAAATGATCCTTGGGTAATGCCACATGTGTTGATGAGGTCAAAGGTCATCTAGGGGTCGAAGGTCAAATGATATGTAGGCCATGTTTAACTTGCTCCCATTTCTTTATTTTTGCATCAATTGGGTTCACACTTGGTACAATGATCACCTTGGGTAATACAATGTGTGTTGGATGAGCGATGAATAGGTCAAAAGGGTCAATCTAGGGGTGCGAAAATCAAATGATGTATTCTGCTCAATTTTGTTTAACTCGCGGAAGCAAAAGATCCAGTGGGTAATATCCAGGCATGATTTGTTGAGCGACTGTAGAGGTCAAAGGTGCATCTTAGGACTAAAAGTCATATTGGCGTTGTTTTTATTATCGCGAAAATCAGCGAGACTCGTGTTCGCGAACACACCCTGTTTAGATGAAGACCATAAGTGGCAATTGTAACAAAATAAATATTGAAAAATGTATTGACATGAATAAGTTCACTAATTCGTTTAACATTAGATGAACCAGACTACCATTGATGTAACATGCATGAATAAAATATATAAATACGAAAAATCAAGCAGGAACTGGCTTATGATTAATGAATACGATTATATAGTATTAACATCTTGTATAAGGCTTATCAATCAATTTTTTTTTTTTTTTTCTTTTTGATTTTTGGCTCCATTTCGTAATATTAATTTTTCATTTGTTAAATGATATCCTCACCCCCAAGAATATTTTAGTTAGCCGGGGTTCAGCCTCCAGATAGTTCGTTTGTGTTTCACCAATCCTAGCAATCAGAGTACATCTTGTGTTATACACAGGGTAGGGTAGGTGATTCTATCAGTATAGCAAAATGGGTGGGGAACCCAACTGGGCGCTTACATGTAGATCTGTTTGCAAAATAGCAAATTGACCCATTGGCAAATCATGCTAAAGGCGGCCTTGCACAATACGTGACAATAGAAGAAGTGGCCTGTGCTGCGTACAGAACACGAGCAAATATTAGATGAACATTGTTCAAAAGTTTGCGCGAACATGCACTCTAGTTGAGAATGGAGATTTGGTAAAGTTAGTCGGTAATTATGATAAATTTAAGCTTACTAGCCTTTACAATACCGGTAACAATATGGAATTCTGATATTAGGAAACCGTTTCTGTTCAAGCATAATCGTGATTATGGTCGTCATATTTGTTCATCTGTCTGATATTAGCGGTAACTTTCTTCTTTAACGTGATCGTTGACGTTAAGCGGGTAACTTTAAAGTGATAGCAGTCCTGTACCTAAAAATGGACATTGGTTATCTCGTTTTTGACCTGAATTAATGATGGATGATGATGATGATGATGATGATGATGATATATAATAATAGTAATAATAATAATAAAATATGAATAATAATATATAATAATAATAATAATATCAATAATAATAAATAATAATAATAAATAATAATAATAATAATAATAATAAAATAATACAATAATAATACATGAAGAATAATAATAATATACATCCATATTGCTAACTAATAACAATAATAATAATAATAATGAATGAATAATAAATAATATAATAAATTAATAATATAATGATAATGAATAATAATAATAGAAGAAGAGAGACGAAGAAGAAGAAGAAGAAGAAGCAGAAGAAGAAGAGAAGGAGAGAAGAAGAAGGAGGGAGGGAGGAGAAGAAGAAGAAAAAGACAGAAGAGAAGATAGAGAAGAAGAAGAAGACGAAAGAAGAAGAAGAGAGAAGAAGTAAAGAAGAAAGACAGAAGAAGAAGAAGAAGAGAAGAGAAGAAGAAGTAAGCAAAAGACGACTGATGGATGAATGAAATGAAGAGGTGGAATAGGGTAATAGATAAAACAGGAGGAAAAGAAAGAGGGAGGAAGAGAACTGCTTCTTAAAACGAGTGTAGATGAAAGGCTGTGTGATGTGCGCTTATAATACCATCTTTTTCCAGCATTACAGAATTTGGGAGTTTTGCATTATCAGTTCCTTTTGATTATAACAACCAGAACGGATGTTGGCGTGTCAAGATTCAGTTTTCTTCCTAAATTACTTAGGGCGATGGTTTGCCTCTCCAATTTTGCAGAACATGTTATGTATCCTTTTGAATTCCTACGCAACATGATAATCGTCATACATTTTGCGAAATACACGCGTTTTGATCGAAACTTTTTGTCATTTATAAAGTAGCAAGAACCTATGGTACGGAAGAAGTGAGAGCGCAATCGGATAGTAAATAGACAGTTAAGAGAGATGAACATTGTTAATAAATGCATAAAACCTAAACATAATGAGGGCGATCACTCTTACCTGTCCATGACCATATTCGCTAGCATTATATTCGGCGGAGTGGGCAAAGCCATTATGCTGGAGATTTTCTCATTCGAGCTGGAGTTTGACTTGTATTAATAATTTTCGCCTGCAATTTAATCAGAACGCGTCTGTGCGCGTGCGTGGCGCTTAATTACCTTGAGCAAAGCACTAGGGTGCACTCAGGGGCAGATCAGTGGACGGAAGGGCTTTGTAGAGGAGCGGCTGTGTCGCGAGCACACGTAAAAACTCGCGTGGGACTAACAGAGGCAAATGAAATAATTTGTTTTAGGAGTTGCTTGTTCCTACATAACTGGCCAATGTGAGGCACGCGAAGAAAGGGGATATTTTAAAAAAGTAACGTGTATCAAATTGATCAGTTCATCTGAACTGGTCTAACATTAGATTTGATTATTAATATTGTAATAAATATATTATCGATGCAAGAGGGGAGCGATTGTAGTGAAAAATTCTAGCGAAAAAGGCCTTCGGAAGATTAAGTCAAAGCAGTTGCAGCTGAAGCTATCTCACTACGTTTACTTGGGCATTGAATATTAGATAAGAGTAAACATGTTACTTTTTCGAACATGCTTGTCTTATGCAGGGCCTTGTCTATGTATGTCAAGACCAATATTACATATTCAAATGCATTTGTACACAAATACTTTTGAGTATATGGTGAGTTGTTTTCATGTATCACAAATGAGCTCAGAAAGACCACAACTTATAATCCTGCGTCAATAACAGGTGATATCATAAGCAAACATTTATCGCGTTGGAGATGAATTTGATTTCGCTAGGCGAGCATGCATTTTCCATAGACTCCAGCAAGATATCTGCGCTCTGCGTTTCCCTAAGCGGGTTTAAGTATAGGTGCAGCGATTGATATAATAATAATGACAATAATAATGATAACAATAATGATCAATTAATAATAATAAATAATAAATAATAATAATATAAAATGGATATAATAATAATAATAAATAATAATAATAATAATAAAAATATAAATAATAATAATAATAAAATAATACTAATATAATCATAATAATATAATAATCCGCATTTTATTCGCACAGAATCCAAGAAAATAGAAATCTCCCGAAATTCATTTTGCGCGCATTGATCGTGGGCCAGGGCGCCACTGAGCCACGCCAGATCGATCTGTTCTTCTCTAATCCTTAAATCGTTGAAGAGCGGCAACCAGCCGGTAGCAGCAACTCCAATTTTATAACGTCTTTTGTCGACGCGGTCGGGTTTGAGCGGCTCGAAGTCCGCGACGCTCCCGGTTGTGAGGGCGGACGCTCTAGCAAGCTGAGGCCAAGCACAATCGGCGGCTGAGGCCAATAATAATTATTACAATTCAGATTGAAAGAATTCGGAAAAATTGAGTTTTTCATGGCGATAATGCGATGAGAAAGGTCTACTACCGAGTTCTGGCATGTGTTTTAATTTTTGTGGCAAAACTCTGCTAGTTATACTTAAGGGAGAAAGGGAGCCAGCGAACTAACAGAGCATAAGTTGAGAGCAAAATGACATTGTGAGTAAATTGTGAGAATTGATGTAACATGGTACTAAAGACAGTCTATAATAAGGGGTATGTGTGATATTCACAGCCTCAGCAAGACGCCTAATAAATTAGTTAATTTGTGCTTTATTTTAAATGTCTTTGCAAAGTTTTGTCCCCGGGGACAAAACTGGCAGAAAGCAGGCTATGGAGGGGAAGGAGCTTATCTGATTCAAAACAGTGCATACATTACCAACTCGGCCGGCGAACTGAAACGCAGACGTTGGGTGGCATGCATCGGTCAGCATGGTCGCTCCACAGCCTAGTATATGTGCAATCTGATTGGTTGGGCAAAAAACTCAATCATTTTATTTTTCCTAACTTATGCCTGTTAGTTGCTGGCGTCCTTCTCCCTTTAAAGGCACTTGTATAACAACTGTTTCTAGTTTAAAAAAATCCATGAGCTAAGCTTGATTCCCACATGGCTAACCAGTGTCTCTGACTAAGGTCTAAAAATAAAGCCCATGCAAAAAATTGCAGTTTAAGAAATGCAATCATTAAGTGGGGATTGATTCTCGGATAATTTGTAACCAAGTAACGCGTGATGGGGCATTGCGCGTTACCGCAGTAAACGAGGCATGGCTGGTGGTTGTGCCGGCTGACGCGATATCAAGTAAGGTTTTCAGGTTCGAAGATCCTGTTGGGTCAATTTTTTCTGAGTTGCCATTATATAAAAAATAACAGATCAAGCACTTGATCTTATTTATATTAATTTGATAATACAGAGATTGAACAGTAAATTTGTTAGGGCATCTTCAAATTCTCGGTCTGCAAACCTTTCATTCATTAATACGATCATTAAGTGCTTTAAAAAAGTGACAATCATTGAAGCAGAGCGCATTCCAGCATTTCCCCATAGACTGGCTGTGATTGGCGAATTTCCTATCGCTGATATTTTATTAGACTGCCAAAATTGTTATCAGCAATATTGTACTAGTGCAGGCATGACTGTCGCGAACTTTTGTAATTCTGAGGTTAATTTTCATTAGATACATGTCAGAATATGTCAAATAGGCAAAGTTCGCTGCATTTTTTTAGACTGGTCTTGCTTCGCAGCAGTGTTATATAGGCGTGCTTTAAAATATTGTCGGAATATTAAAACAGCGACATCCGGCATGAACCACAATAACAACCACTGCTTTTCTTGTTTTGCATTTTAAAACATTAACACTTTTATATACACCTTTCTGTTAAACACTTTATAAACACCTTGACATGTAAAACGTTTAATCTGGAAATCATAACACGTTAAGTTAGAAATTTTGTGTTTCATGCTATATGATTATGATATCGATTGATATGATAATGATACTGATAAGGGGGGGGGGGGGGGGGGGGGGGGGATATATGATTAATGATATGATTGAATAAGTTATGTTTTATTTCTGGTACAGGGGGCTTCATAAAGCATTTGAAAACACGTTTCATACGACTTTTTAAAGATGTTATCAGTGTTGAAGAATCATAAACGCCGTGAACAAATAATTTATTGTTCGATAAAATGTTTGTTGAACGCGTTTATGATTTTCTACAGCGCGGTACAACACTTAAACGTGTTTATAATTTTCATATTAACGTGTTTATCAAATGTTTACGCAAGTGTTGCAGAATGCAATACGAACTTTCTGATATCACATAATATGATGGGGCACAACAATTTCTAACTAAAGTGGGGTTTGGGTGATTTTATGATTTCAATATAAACGTGTTTCAAGTGTTATAAAGTGTTAACAGAAAAGTGTTTCGTAATTTTTTTTTTTTTTTTTTTTAGGCAGTGATAGGCTGATAATTAAGAGCAAAAAGATTAATTGTAAATAGAAAATCAGGGTCAAAAAAGATGAGGAATTATGAATATGAGTTGTAAATCGTTTTAAACCGGCGGTGGATCAGGGTTAGATTGACGTGACATGGTAAAGAATCAGATTTATTCCATTTTCATGTTGAAACGGTGGAGCAGTCAAATCACGTGGCTTTGGTAAGAATAACTGAGTAAGTCAAGACGGTATTCAATCATTATTTTGGGGCAGGGGCAAAAAATGACGGCCCTGCTTAGACATGTGTATTGTTGAAAAACTTAGCTCTTAGAATTGGTCATAGGGGATTTTGGTCGGGGGGCGAGGCCGGCACACAGCTCCGTCAAAAATAATTTAAGTTCTCCCCGCCCGCCTCCCCCCACATTAAAGAGAATCTATAAATTATGTATGCGTGCAGAATTATGTAGGCGTTGAAGGCAGTATGAGACACTTAACAGTGGGCTTGATGTGGGCAGTGACTTGGTAGCCATTAAAATCATTGGAAATGCAGCGTACATTTCTTATGCATTCCACTAGCCTTTTCATCTCTTAATTATTCTTTCTCATCTTGCTTCGTCGTCTTTCTTCACTATTCCTCTCCTTCTCGCGCGGACTTTCTTTTCTTTCTAAGCATTGCCTTCTTCTCTTCTTTTGCATTGATCTCCCTCCTTTTTCCTTTTCTTCACTACGTCTTTCCTTACTTATTTCTTCCACTTTTTTTTTATATTTTCTTTGTCTGGCTTGGTTTTATTTACATGATAAAAGGTAGAACGTAGAAGATGAGATAAAAATAAATTTATGTAGCGGAAATTATGTATAGAACTGTTTAAATTTTGCGTAAAATATTTTGGAAGTCGAGGTCTGGGAGTAATGATCAATTTTCTTAAAGAAATAATGCGTAGCATAAAAGTAGACCTTTTTATCGAGTAATCTTATGTGTAATAAATAGATAATTTATTGCATCATGTGCAATTCGGGGCAATGCCGTAAAGTGCAAATAAAAGCCATGAATAATAATAAGACCTCGGACTTCCGAGAAAAGAAGATTTGCCTTATTTGGAAAATATGAGTGTGGCACGCCTGAAAGTCTTTTGATCTATGCATCACCGTGTTACAACAGCGTACATACAGCAAACGCGTGTATACGAGTTTACGATTGATATGCATAGCGATAGTGGGTGAGAGAATAGATTTACTCTTTATTTAAAATTCCAAGTTTTTGGCGCGAGGGCGCCAAACTCTTTAATACTACGAAATGATAACGCGCAATAAATTACCCGTTCTCACATGTCTGGATTTTTTATTCTGTTTTGGTAAATATCTTGTTTCATGTCTTATTCAGTGGGAGAAGAAAAGGAGTGTATGAGTGGATTATTCCGATTTAATGCTGGGCTTCATGATCTGGATAATTTAGACACGTTCGACAGTTCTGCCGTGGCATGCTCGAGGCTACAGACTGGCGGCTTTCATAAATCTACGGTTTTCCTATCGATATGAATAGCTACAGATATTGTCTTACTAGCAGACGTAATTAATAATATCGCTTTCTAGCCACGGATTTCCTTGTATATTATAGTCCAAGCAAATTATTTGTTTGTGTAGGAAAAACTGGTGATACAGTCAATAATTTTGGTGCAT